>CADEHL010001325.1:0-17500 GCA_902827135.1 Harpagifer antarcticus
GTAGCTGGTGAAGGAGCAGCTAGTTTGAATGGCTTTGTAGACTGCAGGGTAGCTGGTGAAGGTGCAGCTAGTCTGAATGGCTTTGTAGACTGCAGGGTAGCTGGTGAAGGTGGCAGCTAGTCTGAATGGCTTTGTAGACTGCAGGGTAGCTGGTGAAGGTGCAGCTAGTCTGAATGGCTTTGTAGACTGCAGGGTGAGCTGGTTGAAGGAGCAGCTAGTCTGAATGGCTTTGTAGACTGCAGGGTAGCTGGTGAAGGTGCAGCTAGTATGAAGTACTTTGTAGACTGCCAGGGTAGCTGGTGAAGGTGCAGCTAGTCTGAATGGCTTTGTAGACTGCAGGGTAGCTGGTGAAGGAGCAGCTAGTTCTGAATGGTTTGTAGACTGCAGGGTAGCTGGTGACAGGAGCAGCTAGTCTGAATGGCTTTGTAGACTGCAGGGTAGCTGGTGGATTTACTCCAGGTGGAACTAAAGTCTGATTCAACACTTGGTTAGATTTCACATCATTCATCCAGATCTGTGAAGTAACTAAAGGTATTAGATACATGTAGTGGAGTAGAAGTACACAGTAGCAGGAACATGGAAATACTTTACTACAAGTACCTCAAAATGAGTAAGGTACTTGAGCTTCTCTAAGTCTTCTCTCAGGCCTCCTGCGGTGCAGCTTCACCTGGTGGAGGCTGACTCTCCTCCTTCAATCTGTGACAGCGAGGTCCAGATGATTACCATTGGGGGGGTAAGGGGGTCGTGTCAAGGGTGTGTAGTCCTGTTGACCCTGAGGTTCTCCAGGCTGAGAGGAGGCCTTTCTTCCCCCCCCAGGACCAGCTGACCCCCCGGGGAGCGAGCAGCCCTCCCGTCACTCACCCTGCAACCAGAGAAGAAGAAAAACACAAAATCTTGCCAAGTATATTTGTCTAATTTCTAGTCAGAATATGTCTTTCCACTCGAGACGAGACGTGATAACTGAAGAGGTAACAATGCAGCGAGGTATAGGGTCTTATGTTTAGACAATGCATCTGCAAGACTCTTGAAAACATCTTATTGTGTGTCTCACATTTCTTTAAGCTGCTGCTGTGGTTTTTGTAAAAGATCGTTCACCTTGTTTTAACAGATACATCGTACTTGATTTAAAAAATAATAATTCTTATTGGAAATTAGCCAACTAACTTTTGAGCATTTCAGGCTTATATTGTCACACGACATTTACTGATCCTGGTAAGATAGAGTCCAAACGAGTTCTCCCAGCTAATCACAAGATCTGATGTATCGAAATATCCCGTCTTATTTCAAGAAGTCTAACCACGCAAATCTTCTCTTGCTCTATTGCCAGATGTTTGTTACGAGCAAAAACATATTTTACTTGATTTTGGAGCATTTTGTCCAGTGAAGAAGAAGAAGAAGAAGAAGAAGAAGAAGAAGAAGAAGAAGAAGAAGAAGAAGAAGAAGAAGAAGAAGAAGAAGAAGAAGAAGAAGAAGAAGAAGAAGAAGAAGAAGAAGAAGAAGAAGAAGAAGAAGAGATAAAACATTATACTGGACTGAAACAAGGCTGTTATGAGCAGAAAGGTCGTCACAATATGTACACATTGTTATTATTATGCACACACACACACACACACACACACACACACACACACACACACACACACACAGACACACACACACACACACACACACAGAGACACACACAAACACAAACATACACACACACACAGACACACACACACACATCACACACACACACACAGACACACAACACACAGACACACACACACAAACACACACACACACACAGACACAGACACAGACACACACACACACACACACAAACACACACACCACACAGACACACACACACACACAGAGACACACACACACAAACACAAACATACACACACACACAGACACACACACACACATCACACACACACCACACACACACACACACACATAACACACACACACACAGACACACACACACAGACACACACACACACACACAGACACACACAAACACACACACAGACACACACCACACACACACACAGAGACACACACACACAAACACACACACACAAACATACACACACACACACACAGACAGACACACACACACTCCACACACACACACAAACCACACACACACACCCACACACGACACACACACACACACAGACACACACACACACACACACACACAGAAAGCACTTAATAAAGCTAAATGTGCAGACTGACAGGAGAGGTGTCGGCCTTCACACCTGCTGCCTGCTGTAAACCTCCAACGCTACAACCAGCGCTTTGTCCTGCTCTCTCTCACACACACACACACACACACACACACACACACACACACACACACACACACACACACTGAGCTGGATTACCTCGCAGCGGCAGATTTATGGCAGACAGTTGTGTCGTTAGTTGTGTTTGTGGAGAGTTGACCAGGAGCTCAATATCATCCAGGCCCCAACCCCCACTTTGTGTCTAACTACTGTCTAAAACTCAGATCACTTCAAACACTATTTTGGATCTCCTGGAATCAGGTTTATTGTCTTGTAGATTTAGTGCGATAGCGACTTCATTATTTTAATAGAAGACTCTAGATTTGAGTAATGGGTCGGCTTGCAAAACTACGCTTTAAAGATAATTGATGTGTTCTTGTCTTGCATATTTGGTTTCCCTTTCTGTGAGTATTCATCCGTCCACTTGCTTATATCGGCACACATATATACAAATATGACATGTGGAGTCCCTCAAGGCTCCATCCTGGGGCCTTTTCAAGTATGTCTATACTCCTGTAGTGTAAGCATAATTCCTGTTACTAACTGCAGCCTTTTGGACTTTGACATTTTAATCATCCAGACTGTTTATATTTGCTTCCTTTTCATTTTATTTGTATTAATTGTTAATTTTCTGCTCCACTTTTTAAGCATTTTTTATTTTTATGTCTGAACACGCTGATGCTACTTCTGTAACAAAATAATTTCCCAAATTGGGATCAATAAAGTATCTATCTATCTATATATCTTTATATCATTTCCTACTGGTTCAGATTAGGGAAGTACATTTCCATATATTCAGAAAACACACACATTAACAAAACCAGAGGACTATGGTCCAATTCAAACAATGGGTAGGTGCAATGATTACGGTGTGATCTGTAGGATTTTGTGCATGTCAATGGTCTGCAAAGGCTAAAATCCCTGGGTTTCTCTAGGATTAAAGGACTAACAAGTCTCAGCAGGATTTGGGAATACTTGCCCACTCAACTACTCCCTGAACGTACTGTAGTTAAAAATATTTGTGCCTACAATAATTATATTAATAATTAATAATAATAATACATTGGATTTTTATAGCGCTTCTGCTAATGTTCAAAGACGCTTTACATAAAATCCAGACAGAAACAATACGAAGAAAACTAAAATAGGGGGGAAGGTGTTGATCAGAGTTTGAAAGCTAGAGTGAGAGGTTTTCTGAAGGCTTCAAGAGTGCCCTGATACGCCTCTGTACAATCCATCCAATAGTTTCTGACATATGTTACTCTGGTCACAATGAGCCATCCACAGAGCTCTAGCTGCTGGACGGCTTCAGAATCACCTCGATTGGATAGGTTTTACACAGCATTAACAGTGGGACTGAGGATACTGACGTTATATGAAGTCAATTGGACACAAATCATAAAGTGTGGAAGTGATTCAGCAACCAACGTTTCTCTTGGACATGACGGACGTTGAGTCACCGTCTGAACAATAGAGTGAAATGAAATGGTGATTCAGTCGGATCATCGTTCTCATTTCAGTTTCTGAGTCATGTTTGGTTCTCGGGGCTTTAGCAGCTTCTTCTCTTCAGACATTGAAGAGAACACAAAGTGTTTCTTCCAGCGTTCGCCACTGAGGACCGCCGCCTCTCGTTTTGAATTCCTGTCTCTCATCACATGACTCGGCTTATTATAAATACGTGCCGAGCTTCAGACACAGCAGCTGGTGCACCAAAACATCTCGTCTGACGCCTGCAGGGAAACAAAACAAAACATCTGATATTTCAACCAATTATAATGTATCCAACTGGTATCAAGCATCGTGGAATTTTAGTGTAATCTAGTACTACATTTCTAGTATTGTGACATTCCAAGTAACTAACACCCAGAGAAAACTTTTTTCAAAGCACTGTTTGGACAGTTACTTGAACCCAAAACCAGTGGATGTTGCCAAAGCTGCTGGATTAAAGTCTGTTAGTCATGTGACATGTTTAGTGCAAAGGCGCTGTGTTGGCCCAGTGTTTGATTGTTGTTTCTTCGGTTTTGGCCCAAAGTTGGCCCTGTTTTGGAACGCCATTGGCCTGTTTTTGGCCCGGCATATATATCAGGTGTTTCCCAATGTCGGCCCAGTGTTGTATCCCCATTGGCCTGATGTTGGCCAAGGGTGGTGTCGTTGGTGGGCTGATGTCGGCCTGATGTTGGACCATCACTGGCCCGGTATTGGCCCACATTTAACCCAGCGTTGGCCCGGCATTTTCAAGGCATTAACCTGGCTTTGGCCCAAACTTGGCCCAGTGTTAGCCCAGTGTTAGCCCAGTGTTAGCCCAGTGTTAGCCAACATTGGCCCAGTGTTAACCCAGCATTGGTCCAGCGTTGACCCAGTATTGGCCCAGTATTTACCCAGCATTGACCCAATATTGGCGCAGTATTGGCCCACAGTTAACCCAGCGTTGGTCCAGCGTTGACCCAGTATTGGCCCAGTATTGGCCCACAGTTAACCCAGCGTTGGCCCGGCATTTTCAAGGCATTAGCCTGGCTTTGGCCCAAACTTGGCCCGCTGTTGGCCCAGTGTTAGCCCAGTGTTAGCCCAGTCTTAGCACAGTGTTACCCAACATTGGCCCAGCGTTGACCCAGTATTGGCCCAGTATTTACCCAGCATTGACCCAGTATTGGCCCAGTATTGGCCCACAGTTAACTCAGAATTGGCCCAGAATTGGACCAGTTTTGGCCCAGCGTTGGCCTGCAGCTGTCCCACAGATCAGCAGGACTTCTCTTTAGCCCTCACTAACAACAGCTGTCCGCTCAGAGTCTCCACACCGTCATCAGCGGAGGGTCTTCAGCTCACAACTCGCCTCATTACACTCTAATGGAGGGAGGACAGAGACGAGGAAAATACAATTACAGACCGGAGCGGGACACCCGAGCCTCGGCCGGGCATCGACACGAGAGTCGGCCTCGTTACGGGACCATGACCAGCGCGTTGTAAACTTTATCGACAGAGAAACACACTTGTGGAGGAAGTATTCAGATCCTTTACTTAAGGGAAAGTACTAATACAGCAATGTAAACGTAGTAACTACTTAAAGTCTTGCAACAAAGATATTAGTTAAGTTATATAACATCAATTAGCTATTAGCCAAAGTATGTAAAAGTATCAAAGTAAAAGTACTGGTTTGGTCTCTTTGGCTGATATATCTGACATCATTAAATCAAAGTTTCAGAGTTTTTCGACATATTTGACTTTAAATCATGATGGAGCATTAGGAGCCGAACATGTTGGAGGTTGTTCTTTAACAATGTGTTGGATTTAAAGGCTTCTAATAACGTCCATTGAGTAAAATCTTCATCCTGAAAGTAAATAAAACCTGACAAATAAATGTAGTGGAGTATGATATTGCCCTCAGAGATGTAGAGGAGTGGAAGTATGAAATATATATATACACATCATGGAAATACTCGTTTAATTGAGTACATTTAGTAACTTTCCACCGCTGCTTCTGAAAGATGGTGTTGTAAAGTAAATCTGGGTTTCTCTCTGAGGCCCAGAGGTGGGAAGTCGTTTCTGACGACTTTTTACTTTAACTTCTTACATGTTGAACACAAATACCTGTACTTTCTACTTCTTACATGTTGAATCCAAATACCTGAACTTTCTACTTCTGACATGTTGAACCCAAATACCTGTACTTTCTACTTCTTACATGTTGAACTCAAATACCTGTACTTTCTACTTCTTACATGTTGAACTCAAATACCTGTACTTTCTACTTCTTACATGTTGAACACAAATACCTGTACTTTCTACTTCTTACATGTTGAACCCAAATACCTGTACTTTCTACTTCTTACATGTTGAACACAAATACCTGTACTTTCTACTCTTACATGTTGAACCCAAATACCTGTACTTTCTACTTCTCACATGTTGAACACAAATACCTGTACTTTCTACTTCTTACATGTTGAACCCAAATACCTGTACTTTCTACTTCTTACATGGTGAACCCAAATACCTGTACTTTCTACTTCTTACATTTTGAACCCAAATACCTGTACTTTCTACTTCTTACATGTTGAACACAAATACCTGTACTTTCTACTTCTTACATGTTGAACCCAAATACCTGTACTTTCTACTTCTTACATGTTGAACACAAATACCTGTACTTTCTACTTCTTACATGTTGAACCCAAATACCTGTACTTTCTACTTCTTACATGTTGAACCCAAATACCTGTACTTTCTACTTCTTACATGTTGAACCCAAATACCTGTACTTTCTACTTCTCACATGTTGAACCCAAATACCTGTACTTTCTACTTCTTACATGTTGAACCCAAATACCTGTACTTTCTACTTCTTACATGTTGAACACAAATACCTGTACTTTCTACTTCTTACATGTTGAACCCAAATACCTGTACTTTCTACTTCTTACATGTTGAACTCAAATACCTGTACTTTCTACTTCTTACATGTTGAACCCAAATACCTGTACTTTCTACTTCTCACATGTTGAACCCAAATACCTGTACTTTCTACTTCTTACATGTTGAACCCAAATACCTGTACTTTCTACTTCTTACATGTTGAACACAAATACCTGTACTTTCTACTTCTTACATGTTGAACCCAAATACCTGTACTTTCTACTTCTTACATGTTGAACTCAAATACCTGTACTTTCTACTTCTTACATGTTGAACTCAAATACCTGTACTTTCTACTTCTTACATGTTGAACTCAAATACCTGTACTTTCTACTTCTTACATGTTGAACTCAAATACCTGTACTTTCTACTTCTTACATGTTGAACTCAAATACCTGTACTTTCTACTTCTTACATGTTGAACTCAAATACCTGTACTTTCTACTTCTTACATGTTGAACCCAAATACCTGTACTTTCTACTTCTTACATGTTGAACCCAAATACCTGTACTTTCTACTTCTTACATGTTGAACCCAAATACCTGTACTTTCTACTTCTTACATGTTGAACTCAAATACCTGTACTTTCTACTTCTTACATGTTGAACCCAAATACCTGTACTTTCTACTTCTTACATGTTGAACCCAAATACCTGTACTTTCTACTTCTTACATGTTGAACTCAAATACCTGTACTTTCTACTTCTTACATGTTGAACCCAAATACCTGTACTTTCTACTTCTTACATGTTGAACTCAAATACCTGTACTTTCTACTTCTCTCATTTTCCAAACAGCTGGTTCCTTTAGTCTGAATGTGTGTTTGATGCGTGATCATTATTCTGTAGAGTCATTGCGTGCCTATTGATTTGAACACGATCCGTGTATCCATCACTTCCTGGTCTTCTCTAAAGAAGAGGGACCAATGGAAACGTTGTCATGTTGCCGTTGTTCAGCATGGAAACATTCATTAGCTAACAATGACATTATTGTTCTATTGATATAAAGGGAGGTCAGGTACTCTTTAAAACAGCTGCTAGTTATGGGTACTTTTTACTGAAGTACACTTCAAAGCCCTCTTTACTTTTACTTGAGTAAAGAAGTTTAGTCAGTACTTCTACTTTCACCAGAGTATTTTTAAACACGAGTATCTGCACTTCTACTTTAGGAAAGGATGTACTTTTGCCATCTCTCTGAGGCCCGGGGTGTGCCAGACGCCGCGATTACCCAGAAAGCCTCAGGAATTCCCCCTTCCCCATTAAAGAGACAGATATAGCTCGGTGGTCCGGGGGGTAAACGGACGCCGCCGTGTTGTGTGGCTGAAATTAAACAATGATGAATGATGACGATTAGAGAAGAGAGGAGGGTAAAAACACGACTATTTCCAGAGAGGGCATGAACACATTCTTTAAACATGGGAGGCGTTCACTGTCCGTGGGGAATCAGAGGACCGTGATGGAGGGAAATCGAGATTCAGAAACTCTGAGGAAGATTTTCATGTTAACATTAATAGCAGCACTTAGCACGTCTGGTAACTGAGTAACCTGTTACATTAAGTCTGAGAAATGTCCGGAAGTTTGTGACATGTCAAAATGTATATACATTTACACAGGGGTACCATAAGGTCGACATTAGCTAAAGACAAAACTCACTTTTCTTTTTTTAGATGTTATTTATATAATTATTTATAATTTTCAAAAATATTTTTTTAATAAATGATTGAGTATTAAAAAAAAAGTTGTAATTATAATTAAGAAAGAAAGAAAAATAACAATAAAAATACAAATCTATAATAATTCTAATAATAATAAGTTTATTTTTTAAGCACTTTTACAGGTGCTCGAAGTCGCTTTGCAGAGGTAGTAATTATAATAATAATAAATAATAATAATAATAGTAATAGTAGTGGCCAATCATGGTTTAGATCTAGCTAATGCTAAGAGCTAGCGATGGTTATTGATACATGTGTGTTTAGTTACCGCTATGTGTCAGTTCTACTTCTTAAAGTATCACTTTCTGTATTTTCCTTTCCTTCATTAAACTTCATTTTGATTTACGTACAAAGATGCAGAGGTAGGAGAAGTACTCAGATCTAGTACTTGAGTAAAAGGAGAAGTACTCAGATCTAGTACTTGAGTAAAAGGAGAAGTACTCAGATCTAGTACTTGAGTAAAAGGAGAAGTACTCGGATCTTGTACTTGAGTGAAAGTAGAAGTACTCAGATCTTGTACTTGAGTGAAAGTAGAAGTACTCAGATCTTGTACTTGAGTAAAAGTAGAAGTACTCAGATCTTGTACTTGAGTCAAAGTAGAAGTACTCAGATCTAGTACTTGAGTCAAAGTAGAAGTACTCAGATCTTGTACTTGAGTGAAAGTAGAAGTACTCAGATCTTGTACTTGAGTAAAAGTAGAAGTACTCAGATCTTGGACTTGAGTAAAAGTAGAAGTACTCAGATCTTGTACTTGAGTGAAAGTAGAAGTACTCAGATCTTGTACTTGAGTAAAAGGAGAAGTACTCAGATATTGTACTTGAGTAAAAGTAGAAGTACTCAGATCTTGTACTTGAGTGAAAGTAGGTAGTACTCAGATCTTATACTTGAGTAAAAGTAGAAGTACACAGATCTTGTTCTTGAGTAAAAGTAGAAGTACTCAGATCTTGTACTTGAGTAAAAGTAGAAGTACTCAGATCTAGTACTTGAGTAAAAGTAGAAGTACTCAGATCGTGTACTTGAGTAAAAGGAGAAGTACTCAGATCTTGTACTTGAGCAAAAGTAGAAGTACTCAGATCTTGTTCTTGAGTCAAAGTAGAAGTACTCAGATCTTGTACTTGAGTAAAAGGAGAAGTACTCAGATCTTGTACTTGAGTAAAAGTAGAAGTACTCAGATCTTGTACTTGAGTAAAAGGAGAAGTACTCAGATATTGTACTTGAGTGAAAGTAGAAGTACTCAGATCTTGTACTTGAGTGAAAGTAGAAGTACTCAGATCCTGTACTTGAGTAAAAGTAGAATTACTCAGATCTTGTTCTTGAGTAAAAGTAGAAGTACTCAGATCTTGTTCTTGAGTAAAAGTAGAAGTACTCAGATCTTGTACTTGAGTAAAAGTAGAAGTACTCAGATCTTGTACTTGAGTGAAAGTAGAAGTACTCAGATCTTGTACTTGAGTAAAAGGAGAAGTACTCAGATATTGTACTTGAGTGAAAGTAGAAGTACTCAGATCTTGTACTTGAGTGAAAGTAGAAGTACTCAGATCTTGTACTTGAGTAAAAGGAGAAGTACTCAGATCTAGTACTTGAGTAAAAGTAGAAGTACTCAGATCTTGTACTTGAGTGAAAGTAGAAGTACTCAGATCTTGACCTTGAGTAAAAGGAGAAGTACTCAGATCTTGTACTTGAGTGAAAGTAGAAGTACTCAGATCTTGTACTTGAGTAAAAGGAGAAGTACTCAGATATTGTACTTGAGTGAAAGTAGAAGTACTCAGATCTTGTACTTGAGTAAAAGTAGAAGTACTCAGATCTTGGACTTGAGTAAAAGTAGAAGTACTCAGATCTTGTACTTGAGTGAAAGTAGAAGTACTCAGATCTTGTACTTGAGTAAAAGGAGAAGTACTCAGATATTGTACTTGAGTGAAAGTAGAAGTACTCAGATCTTGTACTTGAGTGAAAGTAGAAGTACTCAGATCTTGTACTTGAGTAAAAGTAGAAGTACTCAGATCTTGTACTTGAGTAAAAGGAGAAGTACTCAGATCTTGTTCTTGAGTAAAAGTAGAAGTACTCAGATCTTGTACTTGAGTAAAAGTAGAAGTACTCAGATCTAGTACTTGAGTAAAAGTAGAAGTACTCAGATCGTGTACTTGAGTGAAAGTAGAAGTACTCAGATCTTGACCTTGAGTAAAAGGAGAAGTACTCAGATCTTGTACTTGAGTAAAAGGAGAAGTACTCAGATCTTGTACTTGAGCAAAAGTAGAAGTACTCAGATCTTGTTCTTGAGTCAAAGTAGAAGTACTCAGATCTTGTACTTGAGTAAAAGGAGAAGTACTCAGATCTTGTACTTGATTGAAAGGAGAAGTACTCAGATCTAGTACTTGAGTAAAAGTAGAAGTACCAGAGTGTAGGAATACTGTGCAGGATGTGTCGGAGCTCAGATCAGCGTCTCCCGTGTCTCTGCACATTGCGGGAATAGTGACCCAGATATCATGTGATGCGTTCAATGTCCCACCTTTTGCCCGGGACACATGGCACCTCGACACGTCTCACATATCTGTTTCACTGAAGCAGGTTGCACAACGTCAGGGAAATGTTTTTGCGTTGCCCTCAGGGACATTTCAAATCCTCCCAGTTCAGATTGACACGGCTTTAAAAAGACACAGCAGGAGGGCACGGCGTAGTTTGTTTATTGTTGTATTAGCCTTAAAGGGACAGTCCACCCCAATGTCAAACATATCTTCTCTCCTTATTGCTATTTGACCGTTTGGATTGTTTTAGTGTCTCCAATATAATGGAACTAGATGCTTCCTTTGTGGTGTCAAAGAATACATTCAGAAACTCAACAGAAAGGTCTGTTTTCAGAAAAGAGGATCCACAGATCTGTGAGCCGTTCTGTAGGGACTATTTTCTTTCAATAGTTTGCATACTCGTGAGCGAGGTGTAGTTTTCAAATGTAGTTTTGTGTTGAGTGACGCTTGAATGATGTGGTTAGCTTTGTCTCTTGTGTCCATAGAGAGCTCCCACTCCCACAGTGTTTCTGCTAAATGATAACTTTCACAAACCGTGCAGTAATTGACAAAAGCATTGTCGTAGCATTTTGTATCTGTTTTATTTGATGGGATGTATTTTTGAGAGACGCTGGTGTGTCTTTATAGCAAATGTACGGTGGCCCACGGGTGCAAACGCGTTAACGAGCTTCAGAAAGAATGCAAATATAAAACATAAATGCTCCAAAACACAGTATTTAGAGAACCTTCAGCAACTTGAGGAAACACACGCTGAAGAAGCTCGAAACACAACGGAGACTGTTCCCAAGGTTTCTAAAACACTCCAACTTTTTTTCATATGCATGCCATGAAAACACTAATCCACACATTTGCTTTATTTTATTTGCCCATTCTTAAAAAGTTTACAGTTTAACATTTAGTATGATCTGAAACGGGGAAATAAAAACATCAATATACCCGAAATCTATAAAGATCTGTGCTTATATGAGTCCTGCAGTGAAACAGATACAATTACTACTACGTGTGTCCAGTGTGGGTGTGTTGTGTGTGTGTGTGTGTTTGTGTGTGTGAGTGTGTTTGTGAGTGTGTGTGTGAGGTGTGTGTGTGTGTGTGTGTGTGTGTTGTGTGAGTGTGTGTGAGTGTGTTTGTGAGTGTGTGTGTGTGAGAGGTGGGTGTGTTTGTGTGTGTGTGTGTGTGTGTGTGTGTGTTTGTGTGTGTGTGTTTGTGTGTGCGTGTGTGTGTGTGAGTGTGTGAGTATGCGTGTGTGTGTGTGTGTGTTGTGGTGTGTGTGTGTGTGTGTGTGGTGTGTGTGTGTGTGGCCTAGCATTACTATACTTGTGGGGACCTAAATCTGTTTACACAGTCACGTGTGGGGACTCACCTCCCTTATGGGGACACATTGGAGGTCCCCATGAGGGGAATCATTAATTTTATGGTGAAGAATAGGTAAGGGTTAGGGTTAGGATAAGTCTCCAGGAAATGCATGTAAGTCAATGTAAAGTCCCCTGAAGTGATGTATACATGGTATGTGTGTGTGTGTGTGTGTGTGTGTGTGTGTGTGTGTGTGTGTGTGTAGATGTGTTTAACACTCAGGTAGCAGTACACACACCCTGATGGTTGTGTGTTACTCAGCATGTTAACGTTGTGATGAGCAGATCACAGACTACTGACACTCAGATTACACCCAGTGCGTGGTGTGTGTGTGTGTGTGTGTGTGTGTGTGTGTGTGTGTGTGTGTGTGGCCTCTCTGTGTGGTCTGTCACCTTTAACCTGCTGTCCTGAGGAGCCTCTTCAGTGGCTGCTGCTCTTCACACGTTAAAACATCGTCCTCTTCCTCACTCAGAGAGTTCATCACAGGGGGAAGAAGAAGTCATGATATATTATACTGCAGTCAAATCATTAATTAAATACCAGTGGTAGAAGTACATTTAGACATACATTATGTATTTGACACATGTAAACACATATGAAAAGACACAGTATTATATTATTAAAGTACAGAAAAGTTCCCTCAGTGGCGAGTTATCAGATACATTTAGACGAGGAAAAGCACAATATTTCCCTCGGAGATGTAGAGGAGATCTAGGTATAACAATTTTACATTTATTTCCTAACAAACCAGTCGTCGGGTAGAACATCGAATCGAAAGAAGATCATAAATGACATATGTGTATACTCGAGGGAACACAGGGGTTTGAGCCTTTTACAAAAGTCAAATAAAAGTATTACGAATACATTTATATTCTACGATGTCCTTGTAATTGAACATGCCTTCAAGACCAGGATGGATAACATTTGCTTTTAATGAATAATATCTACAGTGTGTAAATCAACTCATTCTCAGTCCCGACTCGTCCTATAGTGACGTTATGTCAGGGGCCCTTGGCGTCACTATCAAACGCAGCGGGGGCCCTTTAGCGTCACATTTCAACTATCAGGGAGTCCATTGGGCGCGTTCACACCGGAGAACTTGTACCCGTACTTTTCCCGTTTAGTTCCGATAGTTCCTGGAATTTTGCGTTCACACCAAAAAGAGAACTTAGTGCCTGCTAGAGAGGTGGGACTTCCTGGGGAGACAAAAGTACCCATTTCTGATTGGCTGGGCGAATTGCAAACCACGCCCCGTACAACTCTGAAAAGTGTTTTGAAGCTGCCATTGTATTTGCTGGCATTAGCATTATTAGCATTAGCATTAGCCCCGCGCACCAACGCAGAGAGACTAACTTATGGCAACACAAAATAAAACATGGGAGCGGTGGAGATGAGGAGGTGTCGGCGTTCTGGCGATTTACTCGGAAGGCTTCAGTAGAAGCTGCTGGGAGTCCCAGCAGCTGCTACTGAAGCCTTCCCCAACTCCGGGGACTTCCGGCCGGGGACTCCGGGCGGCAGTATACGCCGTGAAGTGGTTTGTAGCCTGCCAGTAAACCCAAAGCAGAAGAAGAAGAAGTGACGTCAGCGGCTTCATTTGCCTAATCCTTCCTCAGGGACTTTTTCCGGTGTGAACGCGATCGGCTCTTAGTTCCATCGGGAACTCAGTACGGCAAAGGTGTGAAAGCGGCCATTGACTTGCATTGAGCTCCGTGAACGTTGGTAATAGACGAGTTGGGATCGCAGAGAAATGCTCTCAGCAGACCCGAGGCCTCTCTTGAAAACGAGACCTTGTGTCTCAATGAGATCTGCACCCGTATGAATAAAGGCTAACAACTATTCTCCCTGCGTTTATCAACCTTGTTCTGACTCAACATGAAGCCATAACGTCACTGTAGTACGAGTTGGGAGGGATAGTGTGTTGTGTGAATAGCCCCTGTGAGAATAGCCAATTAGTGGGATCATATTTATGAATTGTGTCAGATAACGTGACGTGACGTGATTCAAGATGGCGCCTGTGTCGGCCCGCCGCTCGCTCAGCTGTCTACCTTTAGCTTTCCTGTTTCTGTTTTATGTTTGTCAGAATGTCTCTGCTCTGCTCGTCTATGATCGCCAAGACCTCCTCCACCTCAGACCCTCACTGGAGTTGATACTGCTGCCCAAACTTACATCTGGCAACCAAAAATCGTCCCCCCCCCCTCTTCTGTTGGATATACCCACCTACCTGTGCCGGTTGCCCCGCATCCCGCCTCGCCGAAAGCGCTTCAGACGACGGGGAAAGCGTGGTGGTGCACTGGTCCATCTGAAGGCATACCTGACGGCTTCTTCCGGGACCTATCCACGTCTCAGATGTCATGGCCCTCCCGCTGCACGTCATGTGCGGAATCGGTGGATTCGCCCTGTTTTTCCGGAGCTACGGACTCTGCTGGGCCCGCTGGCAGCCCCTCCTGCCCGCCTGACTGCTCCCGGCCCGCGCGGCGTTCAACACGCACATCTTCGTCAGCTGAGACGCACTCCACCGTCGGCAAGCCCGGAGCAAAAACTTTGTATGGCTTTGCTAAATGCTAGGTCGATAGCAAACAAAACGTTCCTGCTAAATGACTTCTTCACCTCCCGTGAACTGGATTTTATGTTCCTGACGGAGACCTGGGTCCACGCTGG
Source organism: Harpagifer antarcticus (assembly GCA_902827135.1). Classification (NCBI taxonomy): domain Eukaryota; kingdom Metazoa; phylum Chordata; class Actinopteri; order Perciformes; family Harpagiferidae; genus Harpagifer; species Harpagifer antarcticus. The sequence goes on from CADEHL010001325.1 coordinate 14,929, forward strand.
CGAGTACACATCATTCTTTGATCTTCTTCCTCCTGATTGTACATTCTTCAGCTCCCCCCGTGCCACCGGCCATGGCGGGGGCATAGCTTCAGTGTTTAGAGCTAGCCTCCAATGCCGATTGCTTCACCCTGTAACTACCTATGCTAGCTTTGAGTTGCAGCTTTTTGAACTGACCCCGGCCTCGCCTATACTCTGCGCAGTTGTGTATCGTCCGCCAAAGTGCAATAAGGATTTCATAAATGACTTTTCTGACTTTCTGTCCGGGATCATGGTGAATTATGATCGTGTTTTGATCTCCGGAGACTTCAATGTCCATGTGTGTTGTGAGTCCAAACCTCTGGTTAGGGACTTTTTAAATCTCCTTGATTCTTTTGGTCTCGTTCAGTCCGTGGCTGGCCCAACACACGAAAAAGGACACACTTTGGACTTGGTATTGTCGTTTGGACTGTCTGTATCTGTTGATGAAATATGTGCAGCAACGCCTATCTCAGACCATTTACCGGTTCTGTTTACAACCTCCATCCCTTCCGCAGGAGTCGAATCACGTGCCCCTGCGCGTCGTCTGCGTTCGATTAACCCCTTGACTGCCTCACAGTTCTCTGATGCTTTTAATGCTTCTCCTATCTGTAAATTAGATGTGAACTGTGCTTTTAATGCTGATGAGCTTATCTCCATGTTTGACTCTACATGCACACTAACACTGGATTCTGTTGCTCCTTTTACGCTTAGACGCACAAAAGTGCTCTCAGAGCCGTGGCTCAATGACTGTACTCGTGCTCTCAGACGCGCTTGCAGGCGTGCAGAGAGAAAATGGAAAAAGGATAAACTCCATGTCTCCCTAGAAATCCTTCGTGCTTCCCTGTCTGACTACCAGACGGCAGTCAAAGCAGCCAAAACAGAGCACATCTCTCTGTTAATCTCCAAAAACAGCCACAAACCTCAGGTTCTTTTTAATGTCCTCAACTCGATCATTAATCCCTGTGATGTTTCTTCTATTGTGCCATCGACTACTCTCTGTGATAAGTTTCTTAAATTTTTTATTGAAAAGGTATCTGCTCTTAGGCTAGCTCACACTAGTGCTACCCCAGATCCTGCTCCCTTTCTGTGCCCTGCTGTCCTCGACCACTTTGAGCCTGTATCCTTCTCTTCTCTCTCGGATGTGATCAAGCACCTGCGGCCGACAAACTGCACCTCAGATAGCATTCCCTCTCGCCTTCTCAGAGACGTTTTAGATTCAGTTGGAGCAAGTATTTTATTAATTGTAAACACCTCCCTTAGCTCAGGATGTGTCCCTGCTGCTTTCAAACATGCCGTGGTTAAGCCATTACTTAAAAAGAAACATCTCGACCCCTCCTTTCTCGAAAATTTTAGGCCCATTTCCCAGCTACCTTTTTTATCAAAAGCCCTGGAGAGAGTGGTCTACGCCCAGCTGCAGTCTTTTTTAACCACGCATGGAATCCACGAAAAGTTTCAGTCTGGCTTCAAACCCATGCACAGCACTGAAACAGCCCTTTTAAGAGTTTTTAATGATCTGCTCCTAGCCGCCGACTCAGGTAGCCCAGCTGTCTTGGTGCTGTTAGACCTGACAGCTGCTTTTGACACTGTGGACCATAGCATCCTGCTGTCACGGCTTGAACAGTCCGCTGGCATCACAGGCTCTGCCCTTGCATGGTTCAGGTCCTACCTGACAGACCGTAGCTTCGCTGTGCAGCTAGGTGCCTTCTCCTCTGCAAAAGCCCCTCTTACCTGTGGGGTTCCCCAAGGCTCGATTCTGGGCCCCATCCTTTTCCTACTGTACTTACTACCCCTAGGCTCAATTCTCACAAAACATAATATTCCCTTCCACTGCTACGCCGACGATGTACAGATTTATCTCCCTCTCGAAGCAAGTGTCACACACTCATTACAACAGTTGATGGACTGCTTAACTGAGATAAAATCCTGGCTGAGCAAAAACTTTCTTAACCTCAACGAAAGCAAGACTGAGGTCATCTTTTTTGGACCCCAACCTCCAGCAACCCAGGTTGATATTCTAGGCTCCCTCCAACAGAACATCCTCCCCTCGGTCACGAACCTTGGGGTGACCTTCTCCAGTACTTTTAAATTCGACAAGCAGGTCAGCAGCGTAGTCAAATCCTGCTTTTTTAAAATAAGACTTTTGGCCAAAACCAAGTCGTATTTATCTTTTAAAGACCTGGAAAGGGTTATTAACGCCTTTGTGACCTCGAGACTCGACTACTGCAACGCTCTGTACATGGGTATGGACCAGGCATCAATTAAACGCCTGCAGCTAGTCCAGAACGCAGCTGCACGTTTGCTGACTGGCCATAAAAAGCGTGACCACATCACCCCAATTCTGGCCTCACTGCACTGGCTTCCAGTTCGGTTCAGAATTGATTTTAAAATCCTTTTATTTGTTTTTAAAGCACTAAATGGGCTGGCTCCGGCCTATATAGCTGAACTCCTCCAGCGCTACACCCCAGCCAGAGCTTTAAGGTCTGCTGACCATCTGCTGCTGGTAGTGCCCAAGACCAGGCTCAAAACCCGAGGGCACCGAGCCTTCGCAGCAGCT
>CADEHL010001325.1:22500-37500 GCA_902827135.1 Harpagifer antarcticus
CGTGCTGTAGTTCCTTTATAGCCCAACATTAGCCACCTTTAGCTTAGCGGTGGTGACGTGAAGTCATGTGACCGTGCTGTAGTTCCAAGTGTAATATCTCCGAATGACATTTGGGAGAATATAAAATAATAACAATGGAAATACTCAAGTAAAGTACAAGCACGTTAATGTGTAGGCCTACTTGAGTTAATGAACGACTTAATGTACTTAGTTACTTCCCCCCTTGTTCCTCTGCTCTCCTTTTCGCTGCTTTATTTCAGCAGTGTGAGTCTCCACTTGTGATTCTGGGGATGTAGGATTCCTCACGGATCTGAAACCTGATCTCCGCTGGTTCCTGGGCCTCCCTCAGCGTTTACGGTCCTCACGCTTCAGTTTCAGCTCCGAGCCTCTTTACTGCAGCCGGATCCATTCCTGCGCTTTCGTCACGGCCACGCTCCACTCCGGCGCTGGCAACTGCAGAAGAGGAACAACAACAACAACAACAGCAAGCATACGAAACACACGTTTATATGATCAGATATGCAGAATATAGATATAACACCCACCTCTTAAAGCTATAAGCTATTATTGTATTGCACACTTTTTCTTTACCTTCTTATATACATATCTGTGTTCTATTTTATTCTTATTTCATCTTAATATTGCATATTTTTACTTCTTGTGCTTATGTCAATATTCTTCCATATTTTATTTTTTAAATCTTTTTTAATGCACATTTTTACTGTGAATTCTTATATTTAAAAACATATGCCTATTACATGTTATATTATTTAATGTAATTTAGTTAGCATCTCCAATTTATGCAACTGTCTACTTTTACTCAATTACATTGCTTTCAGATTGCAGTTATTCATCCGCATGTTTCTCCAGATGAGTTTCAGTGTTTCTGAACGACTCTTTTCCCCCTTCTTCGTTAAATGAAGTATTTTAAGTTGTAATTGAAGTGATATAAAATAAGTGCTGTGCGGCAGTGTTTCCCTGCTGAGCGTCTGACAGTCTAATTGCTTCAGTGTTTTTTTTTTACATGTCATTTGTTAGACGCTTTTATCCAAAGCGACTTACATACATTCAGTACTGTGGACAATCCCCACAGGAGCAATTTGGGGTGAAGCGTCTTGTCCAGGGACACAACGACATGCTGACTGCAGTGGGGTTTGAACCTGTGACCCCTGATCCCAACACCAAGGCTCTACCCACTGCGCCACACGCCTCCCAGTGGCTCCTCCTCACACCTCGAGCCCCCCCACACTGATCCTCTCTGACTAAACGCTCATTCACATCAAAGTGTTAAACAGCCCTCCTTCATTTAAATACTCCTGTCAGATTTAATATGTTGTAATATCTGAATCCCATCTATAAGAGCAATCAAAACAAGAATAAAAGACACAAATCACGTTATGATATACCAGATTTAAATTGCCTGACGCTACGGAATAGGATAAGGGAAAAAAGTGGGAAAGATAATAACAAATTCTGCCTCTTTTGGAAAATCTTAGAATATTTTTTTCCCTGGAAATGCTGAGTAAAAATATCACAATTTTTGTCTGATTTTATTTTGCCAGTTGGAAAATGTTGCAATTATATTTTTAGGATAAATTCGGGGTCGAAAGTAAGAATGCATTATTTTCTGAGCATTCAGGAAGAATTGGGGAGAATTGGGGAACAAAAAGCCTGAATTTCAAGAAATGTCTCAATTCTTATCTTATCTTAAATGATCTCGGAAAAAGCAGCTTTGAACGGTTTGTAGCTTTAGGCCCCATTTACACGGGAACGCAAACAAAACGCAAACGAACCGAATTCGATATCAAAAACGTATTCCGTTCACATGGATACGGCTCAATAAACGTGTCCCTTCACACGAGACCGCTCGACCCGCTGGAGGCGCTGTAGTACATACTGTATGCGAAAGAGAAAAGCAGCGGATACAACCCGTTTCGTTCCCGTGTAAACAGCACCTTAATATAACAGAAGATCCGGGTTGGGTCAGACTCCAGGTGTTCTGGAAATGGGATTAATACATCACTGAACATCTGAATAATATCCATAATATATAAAAGTAAATCCAGTGTTTGAAAGGTTATGACAAACCAATGGGAATGGATAGTATTAAAGGACAACATCCAGAGGTGTTGATGCTCCACAGATACTTCACCATTTGTACAGAAGAGAGTAACACAGTGAGGACCACCAGGACTCACAGGACACCTACGAGTGATGAGAGCGGAGAAAAACGTTGATATGATAATGTGCTGTAGTGAAGCCTTGTCAAGAGCAATGGCTTAATTGCAATATTCAACAACTACAGTGCAGCTGGATGGAAGTTTGATTCCAATAGTGTTTAAAAGGTGCATTAAATTATTACGTGAAAAATAAGTGGACTTTTGGTTTGAATGAGTAAACATTTGTAAAAATATGTGGATAAAACTTGAAAATGCAAGAATGGAATCATAGTTTTGGGTATTTCCGAAACATCTCAAAAGAATATAATACGGAACATTTGGGAGAATTGGGCAAAAAAAGTGGGATTTTTTTGTGAAATTACAAAATTCTGAGAAACAAAGTTGGAAATAGAAGAAATATCTATACAATTCAGATCCTTTTTTAGGCTGAAAATCTTAAAATCCCCAAAAATAATTGACTCTCTCTTTTTCTGAGAATCCTGAAAAATGTTCTGAATTATGACGTCTTGGAAAATCTCATAATTCCGGGAAATAAGTCAAAATATTTTTTTGATAAGAAAGTGAAGAGGTCTGAAGGTAATGAATATTTTTTCTGAGAAGTCTAAGAAAAAGTCTTAATAGTTCAAATTAAAGATTTCTTTCTCTTTCCAGTTTCCCGGCCTTCCTCCTGAAACCTCTCCGTTGTAGACGTTTTGGTGAACGGATAGTTTCTTCAGGCTCTTCAGGAATGTTTCGTCCACCTGTCAACGCGCTGCTCATCAAATGGTCCGCTGTAAACGTCGCGATGCTCCACAGAAACGTCACCATTTGTACGAAAGGAGAATGTAACAAAGTGTGGAGACCACCAGGACGCAAAGGAGACCTAAACACTGCTTTTACTGCAGAGGAGGCATGCCTTAATGTCAGAGCTGGGAAGTACAAATACTTTGTTACTGTACTTAAGTATTTTTCTCTGGTATCAGTACTTTACTCCACTACGACGACTTTTTACTTTGACTTCTTACATGTTGAACTCAAATACCTGTACTTTCTACTTCTTACATGTTGAACACAAATACCTGTACTTTCTACTTCTCACATGTTGAACCCAAATACCTGTACTTTCTACTTCTTACATGTTGAACCCAAATACCTGTACTTTCTACTTCTTACATGTTGAACTCAAATACCTGTACTTTCTACTTCTTACATGTTGAACACAAATACCTGTACTTTCTACTTCTTACATGTTGAACTCAAATACCTGTACTTTCTACTTCTCACATGTTGAACCCAAATACCTGTACTTTCTACTTCTTACATGTTGAACACAAATACCTGTACTTTCTACTTCTTACATGTTGAACCCAAATACCTGTACTTTCTACTTCTTACATGTTGAACCCAAATACCTGTACTTTCTACTTCTTACATGTTGAACACAAATACCTGAGTAAAGGATGTGTGTACTTCTACCTGAGTAAAGGATGTGTGTACTTCTACCTGAGTAAAGGATGTGTGTACTTCTACCTGAGTAAAGGATGTGTGTACTTCTACTTGAGTAAAGGATGTGTGTACTTCTACCTGAGTAAAGGATGTGTGTACTTCTACTTGAGTAAAGGATGTGTGTACTTCTACCTGAGTAAAGGATGTGTGTACTTCTACCTGAGTAAAGGATGTGTGTACTTCTACCTGAGTAAAGGATGTGTGTACTTCTTGAGTAAAGGATGTGTGTACTTCTACCTGAGTAAAGGATGTGTGTACTTCTACCTGAGTAAAGGATGTGTGTACTTCTACCTGAGTAAAGGATGTGTGTACTTCTACCTGAGTAAAGGATGTGTGTACTTCTACCTGAGTAAAGGATGTGTGTACTTCTACCTGAGTAAAGGATGTGTGTACTTCTACCTGAGTAAAGGATGTGTGTACTTCTACTTGAGTAAAGGATGTGTTACTAGATGTAGATGTGTTAGATGTAGAGTGGTGCAAGTCCTCGTCTGGAGGTCGAAGCCTTCGAAGGTCTGTGGTTAACACACGCTGAAGAGACTTTTATCCCATGACATCAAATACATCAGTCTTCAGAAACACCCTCAGTTACACATGGAGCATTTAGACAACATGGAGCATTTAGACAACATGGAGCATTTAGACAACATGGAGCATTTAGACAACATGGAGCATTTAGACAACATGGAGCATTTAGACAACATGGAGCATTTAGACAACATGGAGCATTTAGACAACATGGAGCATTCTGCAGCACGCTCTTGTGATGAAGTGTCACCGTACATCTTTAACAATTCAAACAAACAACTCAACAAATGAAAATAGTAATTCATATTAAAACTAATGTTACAAATTCAACTTTTATGGCAGAAAGTTGTGAAAAAAAATGTTGGGCAGCAGTGAGGCACAGCTTCTTCTTCTCTTTCATCAATTGGCTGGACCTCACACTGCTCCCTCTCACACACACACACACACACACACTCTCACACACACACACACACTCTCACACACACAGACCCCCCACCCTCCTTGCTGTGAGAGCAGGACGGCGCCTCGTCTACTTAGAGGACGAAACCGGCCGCTTCACAGCTCCGTCTGAGAGTGGAAACGGGATTAAATCCTGCGGTTTGTCTAAACCCAACGTCTGATGAAGAGCCTGAAACACATTACCCCACACGAGAAGCATCCAGGGAGCACTGACTGCAGCAGGTGGAGCTTTACGGGCTGAAACCAGAACATTTAATGGACCAAAGACCCTTCACTGCATCATGGAACTGAAATATGAGCGCGTTTGAGAACGACTGCATTGAAGAAATGTTGTAAATAAAAGTACATTTGAAAAAAAGTAAACTGAGAAACACAATATTCTAGATATTCTGGGTACTGTAATTGGCCCAGCCTTCCTCAATTGTATGTGTTGTTGGCCCTCCTTCCGTAGTCTTTGTGTGCATGTAAATGGTCTACAAAAGCTCAAATCTACATTTCATGGTAGAAAACTCTTCATCGCATCCTGAAGAAGATTTAACATTGTTGAGGTTCATGTTCACTACACCGTGTGTGTGTGTGTGTGTGTGTGTGTGTGTGTGTGTGTGTGTGTGTGTGTGTGTGTGTGTCTCCAGATTAACTAAATAGTCTTCCTGGTGGTGGATATAAATGGATTATTACCATATTTCTCGAGTACTGTATTTAAGATTAAAGGTACTTGTACTTAATTTGAGTATTTTCCATGTTACATTATACTTCTTCTCCAAGGTCAATGTTGTCCTCTTACTTTACTTTGATTATACTGATTACTTTTACTTCTAAATGCAGGACCTTTACTTGTAGTGCAGTATTTCTACAGTGTGGTATTAGTACTTAGTACATTAAAGGATCTATATACTTAATATTCAATTCTCTGCATTGTCACATCTAATGGAAATCTCCAACTGTCATTCATCTAATGTTATTTGACAACAACCTTCCTTCCTGTAGTAACGACCCTTTCCGACCCACCATTGAGCCCTTTACGTTGCATTTCCCACATCAACATCATAAAAGTATAAACGTGTTTCTTTCCCTCGTGCTCGGCCGATGGTTTGGGTTCCCAGGGCTCAGGTGGAGCGATGGGTTCACCACATTGAGTCTGATGCAGAAAACAAGACTTCCAGGTCGTGGTCCCTGAAGGCAACATGGCAGGATCGTTTGTCCCCGCGGGATTTCCCCCCTGACCCCCCCCCTCAGGGGATGAAGTTTCCAGATGCTCTTCCCTGCTGACTCTGCAGATCTGTGGCTCTTCTCTTCAGATGTTCTGCTGCTTCGGCTTCGGCTTCATTTCAAAAATATGACCTACTTTTTGAAAAACGATATTTTCAAAAAATTTAATTATTTTCCCCCAAAAAACTAATTTTATCGTTGTTCTTTTAATTTTACAAATAAGGATTTCTATTTTCCAAAAGTTACCGACGTAGCCGATAAATGAGTCTATTTTTGCAATGTTTTAAATATTACCCAAATATTCAACAATGACTTTATTTTTTTTAAAATTATTAACTTTCAGGAATTTCAAAAAATATCTCGAGTTATGAAAAAGGACCTCACTTTAAAATTGGACTTTTTTAAATGTACTTAATTTTCAAAAAGTACCTTGTTTCATAAAAAATGTACTCAATTTAAAATACAACTTTATTTTTCAAAAATTAAATTTCTTTGTAAACATTTTTAGAAAATTATCAAAATGTTGCAAAAATTACTTTAATTTACGAAAACTAATTATTTTCAATACATTTTTGGGAAAATTACCCACATTTGGAAAAACAACTTAATTACTTATTTAAACTAAAAAGTACTTGAGTTTCAAAGAATGACCTCACTTTAAAATGCATAGATGTGTGTAGATGTGTGTAGATGTGTGTAGATGCGTGTAGATGTGTGTAGATGCGTGTAGATGTGTGTAGATGTGTGTAGATGTGTGTAGATGCGTGTAGATGCGTGTAGATGTGTGTAGATGCGTGTAGATGTGTGTAGATGCGTGTAGATGTGTGTAGATGCGTGTAGATGTGTGTAGATGCGTGTAGATGTGTGTAGATGCGTGTAGATGTGTGTAGATGTGTGTAGATGCGTGTAGATGTGTGTAGATGCGTGTAGATGTGTGTAGATGTGTGTAGATGTGTGTAGATGCGTGTAGATGCGTGTAGATGCGTGTAGATGCGTGTAGATGTGTGTAGATGTGCATAGATGTGTGTAGATGTGTGTAGATGTGTGTAGATGCGTGTAGATGCGTGTAGATGTGTGTAGATGTGTGTAGATGTGCATAGATGCGTGTAGATGCGTGTAGATGCGTGTAGATGCGTATAGATGCGTGTAGATGTGTGTAGATGTGTGTAGATGTGCATAGATGTGTGTAGATGCGTGTAGATGTGTGTAGATGCGTGTAGATGTGTGTAGATGCGTGTAGATGCGTGTAGATGCGTGTAGATGTGCATAGATGTGTGTAGATGCGTGTAGATGCGTGTAGATGCGTGTAGATGCGTGTAGATGCGTATAGATGCGTGTAGATGTGCATAGATGTGTGTAGATGCGTGTAGATGTGTGTAGATGCGTGTAGATGCGTGTAGATGCGTGTAGATGCGTGTAGATGCGTGTAGATGTGTGTAGATGTGTGTAGATGTGTGTAGATGTGTGTAGATGTGCATAGATGTGTATAGATGTGTGTAGATGTGTGTAGATGCGTGTAGATGTGTGTAGATGCGTGTAGATGCGTGTAGATGCGTGTAGATGTGTGTAGATGTGTGTAGATGTGTGTAGATGTGTGTAGATGTGTGTAGATGCGTGTAGATGTGTGTAGATGCGTGTAGATGCGTGTAGATGCGTGTAGATGCGTGTAGATGCGTGTAGATGTGTGTAGATGTGTGTAGATGCGTGTAGATGTGTGTAGATGCGTGTAGATGTGTGTAGATGCGTGTAGATGTGTGTAGATGTGCATAGATGTGTATAGATGTGTGTAGATGTGTGTAGATGTGCATAGATGTGTATAGATGTGTGTAGATGCGTGTAGATGTGTGTAGATGTGCATAGATGTGTATAGATGTGTGTAGATGTGTGTAGATGTGCATAGATGTGTATAGATGTGTGTAGATGCGTGTAGATGTGTGTAGATGCGTGTAGATGTGGGTAGATGTGTGTAGATGTGTGTAGATGTGTGTAGATGTGTGTAGATGTGCATAGATGTGTATAGATGTGTGTAGATGTGTGTAGATGTGCATAGATGTGTATAGATGTGTGTAGATGCGTGTAGATGTGTGTAGATGCGTGTAGATGTGGGTAGATGTGTGTAGATGCGTGTAGATGCGTGTAGATGCGTGTAGATGCGTGTAGATGCGTGTAGATGTGTGTAGATGCGTGTAGATGTGTGTAGATGTGTGTAGATGTGTGTAGATGTGCATAGATGTGTGTAGATGCGTGTAGATGTGCGTAGATGTGTGTATATGTGTGTAGATGCGTGTAGATGTGTGTAGATGTGTGTAGATGTGTGTAGATGTGTGTATATGTATGTATATTTATATGATGCGTTCAGGAGTTGACGGTGTGTTGGTGCAGCTCTGTGACCTTTGACCTGCTGACGGGGGGGGGGGACAGGTGTCTCTCCATCTGTAAAACACATCGTCTCTCTGATGCTCTCTGTTCACTGAACCCAGCCAGCACTCAGATAGTACATGTTCATTAAGAATACTTCTAGATACAGTTATTCAATCTTTCATCACTGAAATAACGTTTAAAAGGACTTTATTTATGAATTAGTTCAGTTTTAGAAAATTACCTCAAAACTACGAAAACATTTTAAAGGGATTTTTGTTTTGTAAAATGACCTAACTTGAAATGAAATGTTCTAAATATTACATTATTTTAAAAAAAGTACTTTTTCCAACAAAATTAGCAAACAGAAATATACTTAACTTGATAGAAAACCCTGTGAGCCCACTGTGCTCTGATTGGTCAGCTCGCCCACTCTATTCTGATGAGTCCACCACCGTTACAGCGGAGCATCAGTGACTATGTGTTTCAATGGCGTTTGTTAGCAACCAGGAAATGACACCAGTGATGACAAACAGATGAGAATGCTGCGTGGGGTCTGGGGGCCGTGTGGGGGGACGTTGCGGGGCTCGCTGCTGCGAGGAGCGGACAGTGTGAGCTGGGTTCATTTCCTGGTTGCTGCGTGGGGTCTGCGAGACAGCGAGACATCGCGAATGGACGCGGGAAGGGGTGCGAAGGAGGCTGCAGCACCCCCATCTGCGAGGCTCCACTTGCTAGTGCTCGTACTTTGAGAGTGTGTGACTCTGCAGACCGTTTACGTGCATACAAACCTACATAACACACAAGGGGACGGGTGATAACCGGGACCTTTAATATCTCATTCCATTTAGTTATTTAAATGAGTGAAACAGCGCCTCTCTGGACTATAACGGTAAATACATGTTGGCCTATGACAGCGGTGAAAAGGGGTACTGCACCCACAAGTGAACTGAGAGAGACGGCAGGTGAGGTTTCCTTCCGTTAATTAACGTTAATGGGAGGGTGTGGTCACCGTTAACTCACCGGGAAACTGTGAACAAGTAAGAGAAACGTCAGGCCTCATCAAATAACGTGAGTCTAATATGAACCCTCTCCTACTGTACCCCGCTGTGGATGTGTGTATTTAGTGTTTTTACCGTTACCGGATGAGGGTATTTTCTGGTTTTGTATATTTAATGTTCCTTTCTTAGCTGTGTGTATCAACTGGCTCTACTTTTGACATTACCGGCCGTGTGTAATTCCTGGTTCTCTCTTTTTAACTTTAACTGTGTGTATTTACTGGACCTTTATATATGTTTTAAGTTACTTTATCTGCAGTGTGTGTATTTCCTGGCTCTGTGTTTTCAATGTCAATGGCTGTGTGTATTTACTGGCTTTGTAAGTAGTCCTGATGTTATGGACTGTTCTTGGTGAGGTGAACAGTTGCATTTAAATACAATAGAGTAAAAGTACACCATTAATAGTACAAAGTAGCAGAAAATGGAAATACTCAAGTAAAGTACAATTACCATAACATTGTACAGTACTTGAGTAAATGCATATAGTTACTTTAGTTGGGATTTGCAGCTAAAAATGCTGTTGTTTTAAGGAAGTAAAGATTAATTTAACATGTTGGATACTTCTTTTATTCAGTGCCTTCCTCTAATGATCCTCCAGTGAAATCCCTCCGCTGGTAAACAGACGTTTCCCACCACCACTCATTCGTCTTCATCACTGAGACACCTCGTCCTTTCCACACACTCAGCATTATAAATCATACATTGACGGTGTTTTGTCTCTGCTCGTTTGGGGGGTAGACCTTAAGTTACAGGTTACTTCCTGTGGCCCCCTCAGAACAGCTGTAATCCCCCCAATTATCACAGTGTCACAGCAGGCCTCAGTTCAACATCCAGAGGTGCTTCAGTCCGCAATAAGAGGGGACATGACTTTGTTACTACTTGTTGCACATTTCCCACAGTGTTTGAAGTGACTGAGGGGTGTGCTGGTATCGCCTTTCAATGCTTTTATCACTATTTATAAAGCTTGGGAATGTTATCTTGAACCAGTGGAGCTGCTATACAATGCGTGAATGCTGAGGTTTCTGCGTGAAAGTAGAGCATTTAGCAGTCGAAGCTGCGGAGTTTCTCCATTGACTTCTATAGTAAGATTTTAACGAATTATGGTTAATATTTCTGGAATTATGAAAGTCATGAATGTTGGAAGACAAAGTCCTAATAAAGCCGTATATTTTGACGTTCTCGTTTCTCAGCATTCACACCAAATCAAAGTCAACTTTATTGTCAATCTCAAAATATGTTTGTACACACAGAAAGTCCCGAGGTATAAAGTAACATTCAAATACAAGAACACTCAATAATCACACAAAAACTCAAAATAACCGTTAACTTCAAGTAAGCAGGATATATATAAAAAATAGTGAGCGTGTAGTGATCACTATTTAACTACTGGGACATAATTCATACATGGAACTACAGTTGGGGGTATTGTTCCCACACGGACATGTTATGTGTTTCCTATATATGTTGTGTGCCCTCCTGGCTTCTTCCTCTTGTCGACCCGGGCTGCGACCCGACAACATGTCTCTTTCTGCTCCGTATTAAAGTACCCTTTTGCACCTTCGATGCACCGCCTCCGACTCCCATATCTCCCGGCACTACAAGCGTGTAGATGTCAAATGAATTTGTTAATGTGTGTGAATAAACGGGGTGTGCTAGTATCGCCTTTCAATGCTTTTATCACTATTTATAAAGCTTGACACTGTTATCTTGAACCCGTGGAGCTGCTATAAACTGCGTGCATGCTGAGGTTTCTGCGTGAAAGTACGAAGGAGCATTTAGCAGAAGAAGCTGCGGAGTTTCTCCATTGACTTCTATAGTAAGATAATTGAGCTTTACGTGTTGATGTTCGAGTTCCTCAGCGTTCACACCACCTGGCCGTGCACATGGGTTTCAATCGAGTCTCGCAAACACGGAACATAAACCTGATTTATTGTTTTTAGGGCAGTTGAGTGTCTTTGTTTATGAGCTTTAACGCAAACAACGGCTCTGATATATTGAACAAATGTTATTGATCCCAATATAGGCTTTCACCTATCCACGAGGCTTTCACCTATCCACAGGGCTTTCACCTATCCACGAGGCTTTCACCTATCCACGGGGCTTTCACCTATCCACAGGGCTTTCACCTATCCACAGGGCTTTCACCTATCCACGAGGCTTTCACCTATCCACGGGGCTTTTACCTATCCACGAGGCTTTCACCTATCCACGGGGCTTTCACCTATCCACGGGGCTTTTACCTATCCACGAGGCTTTCACCTATCCACGGGGCTTTCACCTATCCACGAGGCTTTCACCTATCCACGGGGCTTTTACCTATCCACGAGGCTTTCACCTATCCACGAGGCTTTCACCTATCCACGAGGCTTTCACCTATCCACGGGGCTTTCACCTATCCACGGGGCTTTTACCTATCCACGGGGCTTTCACCTATCCACGGGGCTTTCACCTATCCACGAGGCTTTCACCTATCCACGAGGCTTTCACCTATCCACGAGGCTTTCACCTATCCACGAGGCTTTCACCTATCCACGAGGCTTTCACCTATCCACGGGGCTTTCACCTATCCACGGGGCTTTCACCTATCCACGAGGCTTTCACCTATCCACGAGGCTTTCACCTATCCACGAGGCTTTTACCTATCCACGGGGCTTTCACCTATCCACGGGGCTTTCACCTATCCACGAGGCTTTCACCTATCCACGAGGCTTTCACCTATCCACGAGGCTTTTACCTATCCACGGGGCTTTCACCTATCCACGGGGCTTTCACCTATCCACGAGGCTTTCACCTATCCACGAGGCTTTCACCTATCCACGAGGCTTTCACCTATCCACGGGGCTTTCACCTATCCACGAGGCTTTCACCTATCCACGAGGCTTTACCTATCCACGAGGCTTTCACCTATCCACGGGGCTTTCACCTATCCACGAGGCTTTCACCTATCCACGAGGCTTTCACCTATCCACGGGGCTTTCACCTATCCACGAGGCTTTTGGAAAAGGGAAGAACTTTATTTGGGAGAATAAATCTGGTCACTTTGAAGAGTCCAAACTGTTCTTGGCTTTGTTTTGTTCATAGTAGTAATGCTCATGTCATGTGCTCACTACTAGTCTCTTGTTTACCACCAGGTGTGCAACAACTACAGGTACATTTAATATATATATTATATTATTATCGGTTATCGGTGCATCCCAAGTTGTAGTTCGATTACTTTGGTCTGTTACAGCCCAGGTGCACCCCCCCACACACAAACGGATCAACTAAAGCCATTCACCTGCTAAGTGTTGCTTGAAATGTCAATTTACGTTGAAATCTAAGCTCTCAATCTCCTGCGTTAGTGTAAAAGAAACTAACCATGACTACATTGGGGCCGACAGGTCAAAGGTCAGATCCTCACCTCCTAGATGTCTCAAATACTCCAGAGCCACTCCGTGTCCAGAGCGATGAAGGAACCTCCAATTAAGCGAAGTGTACATGCCTTCAGAGCCTCTCTTCACCCGGACGCTATTTACAGCAGGAATCTGGTCCCGGGGCTTAGAGGGTCCATCGCTCACATTCCCCACCGGAGGCTCTGGGGGGTTTATTTTAGGGACACGGTTACCCCGAGTCCTCGTCAGACCAGACTCCACTGAGCAGTCCTCCAACGCTTCCTGTTGTGGCGCCATTTAGTGGAGGCTGTAACAAAGACGCTCTGAAAGTAAAGATAGCTCATTACAAGCTGCCCCGCTGGTATCAAATGGTTTCTACTTCCTGTCTCCCAGCTGTGTGCGTCACTCTTTAGTGTCCCCTGGTCTCCTAGCTGTGTGCGTCACTCTTTAGTGTCCTCTAGTCTCCCAGCTGTGTGTGTCACTCATTAGTGTCCCCTAGTTTCCCAGCTGTGTGCGTCACTCTTTAGTGTCCCCTAGTTTCCCAGCTGTGTGCGTCTCTCTTTAGTGTCCTCTAGTCTCCCAGCTGTGTGTGTCACTCATTAGTGTCCCCTAGTTTCCAAGCTGTGTGCGTCTCTCTTTAGTGTCCCCTGGTCTCCAGCTGTGTGCGTCACTCTTTAGTGTCCCCTGGTCTCCCAGCTGTGTGCGTCACTCTTTAGTGTCCCCTGGTCTCCCAGCTGTGTGCGTCACTCTTTAATGTCCCCTGGTCTCCAGCTGTGTGGGTCACTGTTTAGTGTCCCCTGGTCTCCAGATGTGTGCGTCACTCTTTATTGTCCCCTAGTCTCCCAGCTGTGTGCGTCACTCTTTAGTGTCCCCTAGTCTCCCAGCTGTGTGCGTCACTCTTTAGTGTCCCCTGGTGTGCGTCACTCATTAGTGTCCCCTGGTCTGTGCGCGTTGTAGCGCGTGTGCACCTCTCGGCCTCCGTATTTGTCTGTCAAAATGTCAAAACATATCCGTGGATTATGAAAGTGGTTCCACATTGACTCTTGAGTTTAAACCAGAAGAAATGGGTCATAATCTGCGATCATGTTCGATTCTCCTATTGGAGGTAATTGCCTCTTAATTGAACTCCATTATATTATGAAAGTTACTTGTATGGTTTTCCCTCATTGAGCTGGAGCTCCTTTATCTCCTGATCCTGGGAGAATTAGCTCCTATTATTACACCAACGTCTAGTCATGACTTCATGTGGCCTGTTTTCTAGAGACTTGGTTCAAATGTTGTCTTGATGGAAACTGTCTTGTCTCTCGATAGAGTTGTCAGTACGTTGTGTAATAACACAGGTTGCACACTGGGACTACAACTATTTATTGTGTGTGTGTGTGTGTGTGTGTGTGTGTGTGTGTGTGTGTGTGTGTGTGTGTGTGTGTGTGTGTGTGTGTGTGTGTGTGTGTGTGTGTGTTGTGTGTGTGTGTGTGTGTGTGTGTGTGTGTGTGTGTGTGTGTGTGTGTGTGTGTGTGTGTGTGTGTGTGTGTGTGTGTGTGTGTGTGTGTGTGTGTGTGTGTGTGTGTGTGTGTGTGTGTGTGTGTGTGTGTGTGTGTTGTGTGTGTGTGTGTGTGTGTGTGTGTGTGTGTGTGTGTGTGTGTGTGTGTGTGTGCGCGCCTGTACAGTATGTGTTTCACTGGCTTCTGTGTGTGAGAGATCAAGAAAGAAATGCAGCTTCCTGTCTTCACCTTCAGACAGCTTCCTCTGACGCTGAGGATACTCCACAGAGTTCACCTGCAGCTCATCACGGTCTGTATTACTCAACGTGCTTAAAGACTCAAAACACATGTTGATTCTTTTCCTCTTCCTTTCATGAGTTTTTAGGTTTGTTGATCGACAGCTTGCTTCCACTTTTTAAGACAAATCCATTCAGATATAACTCGTTTTTTGTGAAATGAATAAAGTTGTCCATGTTTCTATCTTAGTCTCCAGGCTTTTGAACCCAGTGCGAGTAAAGCCTTCTTAAAGTACTGTTATAAAAGTCAAGGCTTAAAAAGGTAAACCTAAACGTAGTATGCTTGTTCTGAATGCTTTTGGTTTTTCAAATGACTTTGTAGAGGGCAGACAGTTTGTAAATATGCAACGGACATCACAGCAACGGACCATAGTACAATTGTATTGGCTCTGTGCACCCCCCACCCCTCCTAAGCTGTGTGAAATACATCTGTTCTGTTCTGATAATCGATTAATGACGAGTGCCTGCTAACATATCAGAACAGGCTCCTTGCAGACCCATGTATTTGCTTCTCTCTGTCTTTTACCTAAAGTGAATATCTTACTGACAACACAAGACGTCTAACCTGATCTTGGTCTTTG
>CADEHL010001325.1:45000-142500 GCA_902827135.1 Harpagifer antarcticus
CCCATCAGAGACTGCACTGACCTCACCACCTTCAAAACACTCACCTCTTCAATCTGGCTTTAACTTTAACTATATATTTATTTGTTGTTCCTTTCTTTTCTTTTCACTATATCTGTAAAGCGTCGTTGAGCACCTGGAAAAGCGATAACAAATTAAATCTATTATTATTACTAAAGAAATCCAAAATATCTGCTATTTTCTTCAAGATGGCCACCATAAGGTCTTGGAAATCACTTTCCCTATATTAAAGATCTTAGTGTTGATTAATATACTTTGGCCACGTAGAAAGGAATTACTCGGAAGCCTATTTTAACCATATCTTAGATTAGATGAATACTCGATTCTGATTGGTCAATTGGGACATCTCAGAGGTCAATCAGTTTATTTTCTTAGAGGAAGCAATACGATAATTTTCAAGCCAATACCACCAATTAATATTGAGAGTCAAGTCCTTAGTGTGCTTAGTTTGTACCCTTCAGGATGATCAAGGTCCCTGAATGAAAGTAGCTGATAACGGGTTAGGGTTAGTCCAACAGAACTGAACTCATCCTCAGAGGAACCCGCTGTGTAGAAACTCCTTACATCCCATTTGGATAACCGAACGACAGACTGGTTTGCAGACGGAAACACTCTGAAACTCTGAATCTCTCCTCGTGGTCCGTGACCTCCTGACTGGACGTGAACCCGGCGGTCCGAAAGGTCGCGACCTCTCTGTCCGTTTCCTCTGTTTGGCTTCAGAGCTGATACTCCAGAGCCAGCTGGGAATTCAGACACACAAACAGAACAAGCTCTGACTCTCTGACCCGGAAGAAACACCTCAGCTTCGGAAGAAGGGGTTTAAAAAGAACACGTTAACACAGTGTCACGATCTGATGGGCACTTTGAAAACCTTTGTTGTCTTTGTTGATGCCGTTTGTAGTACGTTTTAGCACTGTATTATATAGTTATTATTCTCACTGTTTTTAGCCACAGACCGGAGGCTGGCAGCCCTTGTTGACATCAAAATGAGTGTTGATTTCAAAGATGGGTTTGGTCAAAGCAAGGGGGCAGAAGGTAGGGCTGTAGAAAGCAGCCGCTCTGCACTGCGGCTGCCAAATTGAATTAATTGAAATCTCCGATATCAACGTAAGAGCTTGTGCCTCTTCGGGGGGTGCTAACACTTAACCATACACGTTATCGTTTACTTTCTCCATCTTCATATGTAGATATTACTTTTTCTCCGTTAATCTCCGTCACGTTGTTTCCATAGCAACAACAGCTTCCTGTCAACAGCGCTAACTCTCCTTCAAAATAAAAGCATGACCATACAAAATAGGAAGCCAAATTACACTTAAGACATTTACAACTGCAACGAAAGTAACAAACGCAAAGCGATATCCTTTTCAATTTCAAAGAACACAAATCGGGTTACATTAACAAATAACTATAAAAGAATAACAAAATGAATTTAGTTGAAGCGGTTCACTGCTGATTACTACGCCCCCCCCCCCCCCCCGCACGGGCCGAATATTTGCTGCTGATTACTACCGATTATCCGGAGCCTGAAAAATGGTATTCGGGACAGCCCTACTTGCGACCCCAGTGAGGTTGTCTCAAAGTAGAATAAGATAAGACTTTATTTATCCCGAATGAGTTGAGTTAAACAAATACAATAAATAATAAAACTGTACACTAACAGTGGAGTAAAAATAGCTATTACATGTCTACAGGAAACACAGACGGTCACATAGTTAATGTTATATTAACAGTATATAGAAGAAAATGACGAAGACATACTTTATTAATCCCTCACAGGGACCAGTACCAGAACGTGGTGGTATTAGCATGTTTAATAAGATCACATCAGGGTTCAGTGTTGGTGTTTTGGGGGGAGGGTGGAGGTCCTGAAGGTCACAGACTGACCCTCGGGGAAAGCCTCCACTCAGACAGGACACCAGATATGACAATTATCAGCGAGGAGACGTAAACAGCTGAGCGTCTCCTCCAGAAAACATGGCGTCTCTTTCCCCCGATACCTGAGCGCCTCTGTTTACGCTGAGGTGAGGCAGCAGCCGCTCGGAAAGCGATACTCGAAGCGTGTTTACTCAACTGCTGCGTCCTAACCTCGGTACCTTCGTGGCTCCCGACATGATCCACCTTAATGCTGACAAATGACTTTCTGACCAGGAAGCAGAGGGGGGTTGTGGGTAATCGATCCGTGGAGAGGACACTAAACACTTCGGAGACTCTCATTGCTAAGTTGAAGTTCAGCCGTCAAGTCGTGGTTAATGAAGTTGTGAGGAGCGATCATTACACTTGATTAGAAATGGCTTCTATGGAGCAAAGTGAACTCCGTCGTACTTTATATCATATTATAAACAATAATTACATTGTACAAACCCTGATATTTATGCTTCCATAGATCTACATGTCTGTCAAACGATTAAAACTCCATGAGCAACACTTTTTAAACACACATTTGAGATGAGTTGCTGGTTGGCGCTTATCCAATCTTGCAATTGTTGATTTGTCGCATTTGTTGTCACATCAATAAGCTTTTTAACAATCATTACAAGTCTTGAGTCCATTTATATTTCATATTTGGTTTGGGGAGAAGTTTTCGGGGCTTCAAACCCTGGAGAAGCGGTTCCCACTCAGTGTTTAGGGGTCTCTTCTCACTCAGGACTGCTTACATAGTGGATGGATTTCAGCTTCTCTCTTACAGGGGGGTCAAACTCAATTTCAACTCGGGCCCCATTAGCATCATGGTTACACTCAAAGGGCCGGTTTTATATATAAGACAATGTGAGAATAAATATTTAATATATATAAAATAATGTATTATATAACAGTACTATCGCATAGGGTAATAACTTCATAATTAACTACGTCTGAAAGCAGGATTCTTGCCTCGCTTCTGAAGGACCTGACTCGGAGGGACTTGTCCTACCAAGGAAGCGTCCTCGACATTGAGAAACACCCACACTCCGATGTTTGGACGGTGGCCTTGACCCCGTCCTGACCTCAAACCCCCCCCCCCATTGGTTAGTAAGTGTCAGGTTTCTCTGTCCGGCTACTGCAGGAGAAGCAAAGGATTCTGGGTAAGATGAGGAGGAACAGATGGAGTGTGTGACGTTGTTAAACAGGCAGGAAAAAAGAGTCCGACTTTATGAGTAAATCTGTGAAATCCAATTTGATTTAAACGGCACATTTGAAAACAAACAGAGTCGACCAAAGACATCAATACACATTTAAAAATACATTTAGACAAAACCAATTGGACAACAAGATGTAAAAGCTCGAGACAAGAAAACCTCTTATAGCCACAGACTGAAAAAAATCTCATGAGACATTTTAAAACGCAACAAAATAGAAAACCCCAATTTAGAAAAGACACAGTGATACGTCGCATACGTGGTCTGCAAATACTAATATGTGTGAGCTTTTAAAATATGTTCAGATAAGCGTATCTTCAATCCATCGATAGGATACGGCTGTAATAGGCCTCTTAGGTCATGTCAGGTCGAATGTCCCTGATGATGAAGAGTGAGGACTGAGGGCAAAGATGAGTCTCTATATCCATCATGTATCTTGATTAAACAGAAAGTTGGTTAGGGTTTGTCCAAAACTCAAAAATGAAACATAACCTAAGAATATTGTCTTTCCAGGCTATGCAGGGAATGTGTCGTGATACTTTGAAACCCTTTCCATACCTGTCACTCCAGAACGAGTCCCTATGGCGTGGAGACCTTTAGGGGCTTGTTTTGAAGCCGTGACCTCTCCTGTGTATCTGTCGGGAAAATAGGAAATATTACATTAAAGGGGAAATAATTTACTTACACTTATTAAAATCATGATACTTAGATTAAGTGGCGACTGATTAGACATGAATCACACACACACACACACACACACACACACACACACACACACACACAGAGCTAGTTTATATCACACACTTGTGTTAGAATATTAATTTTCCCGATTTCCACTATTTCCTGAATTTACTTACTTAATCGTTGCCACTTGATACACACCCACGCACACACACACACACACACACACACACACACACACACACCACACACACACACACCACACACACACACACACAGCTAGGTTATAGCACACACTTGTGTTATAATCTTAATTTTCTCTATTTCATGTGTTCATTTACTTGATCGTGGCCACACACACACACACACACACACACACACACACACACACACACACAACCAATTACAAAAAAAAACATCCTCAAGCTTCTGACATGTCGAGATGACCTGCATAAATCAAGAAGAAGGAGATCCCTGTAAACACTATGAGACACACACACACACACACACACACCTGTCCCTCTGTCTTGAGAACACATCAGTGTCTTTAGACCACCTCGGGAGGAGGGGACATGTTCAGAGGGTCTGAGGTCACTTCCTGTCCCCGAATCATCTGGAAAATCACTTTAACTCTAATTGTAACTTTACTCAGCGTTCACCTGGTTAGAGGACCGCGACGCTTTGATTTGAAATCTCTGAAGGTCCACCTGTCTGCTGAGTCTCAGGTTGATGGAGTACGTCTCCAGCTGTCCTCTGCTTTCGGTTCACTTCTACACGGCCTCAAACCGATTCATTACAACAAGTTAGTCGATGCACATCTTACGCTATGTTGTTCAGCATGGAAACATTCATTAGCTCAGTGCTTCTCAAAGTGTGGTCCGCGGACCACTGGTGGTGGTGAGCTCCCCCTAGTGGTCCGTGAGTATATTGGTAAAATTTCACATTTGAAATAAATAAATGAATTTAAGTTTTCCGCACTCTCGCTGGAATATCTCTGCAATGGAGCGAGGTAACGTTTAATTTCCAATTGCTTGATATAGCCCCGCGCAACACCTTCATCACACATGTTGCTACTTGTTTGTACCATATTCAGGCGATTTGTAATCTGTTCTAGAAAAACTGTGATTTTGGATATTTGTGGAGAAGGTCGTCCGCGAGTGTTCTTTTATTGGTTAAGTCGTCCTTGGTATGAAAAAGTTTGAGAAACATTCATTAGCTAACAATGACATTATTGTTCTATTAATATAAAGGGAGGTCAGGTACTCTTTAAAACAGCTGCTAGTTATGGGGACTTTCTACTGAAGTACATTTCAAAGCCTCTTTACTTTGACTTGAGTAAAGAAGTTTAGTCAGTACTTCTACTTTCACCAGAGTGTTTTTAAACACGAGTATCTGTACTTCTACTTGAGGAAAGGATGTGTGTACTTTGGCCCTCTCTGTGCAGCAGTCACATGACTCCTGTCTTATGTTGAGAACCTTTCTTTATCGATTCTCAGATCCACTGTTCTTCTATATTATTAGTATGTGAGGATTCGTCTCATTGTACTGACATGTGAGTCAGAGCTAGAGAGAGGAGCGCTGGGGTTATCAGTTATTTGTGTTTTACAGAAAGTATGTTTACAATCTCATGGCTGAATATGTAGCTGATTCGTGTGGATGCCACTAAGATTTCAGAACAGGATTCCTCCTTGAAACCGACTTTGTTTGACACAAAACCAAACGGACGAAATAATGCGACGAGGTAAAACAGACAATCTGAGCCTGAAGAACACATTTCAGTGGACGCCAGTTGACGGATCAGATCAGATCAGATCAGATCAGAAGTGCTTTATTGATTCCTATTTGGGAAATGTTTGTGTTGCAGCAGCATAAAGAGACAAGGCATTGTACATTAGAGAAATTAAAAAACTAGAAATAAACAATCCAAAATGTAAACATCTAAAATAACAATAGCAGTAAAGAAGTAGAACATACACACGTTGTAATACACATTCAAAGTAATATAAGATACGCCAAATGAGATCACATTGCAATCATTATTGGACACATTTCTTTAAAGTTACCCCTATTAGTCCCTTTGTAACACAAACATTTGAAAATAGGATCCAGGCTGAAATGGCTGGATGGAAGTCAAGTTACCCTCCAGGCCTCAGAGCTGCAGGAACGAGTCCTACACCCAACCGTAAGTTAGCATTTTAGCACTTAGCATTTCCTGTTCTTTTGTTTCCAAAGACGTTCATTAAATAAAGAGAGAACCACTTTATTATACGATACACTTCTCATCCTACAGACACAGTTCCATGTGCTTGTTCACATCCAGTCCAACAGTCCAGTTGACTCGGTGTCAGGGCTGTGTTTCTGTTTCCCTGAAGCTTTTCACAGCTGCTAACGTTAGGATCACCAACAATTATGCTTCCCTGTTGCTCGGGCTATGAGGAGTCTTTCTTCTGCCACAGTGGGACTGAAAGAATGGTGTTTACTACACAGAGCCAACTGGACTTCATCGCTCACACACGCACACAGACACATGCACACACACACGCACACACACACAAAGATTTAGTTTATAGCACACATTCGTGTTAAAATCTTAATTTCCAAATATTCATAATTTCCTGTGTTCATTTACTTGATCGTTGCCATTTGATATATGCACACACACACACACACCATGCGCACACACACGCGCACACACACTCAAGCACAAGCCAAAAACCATCCGCCCCCACTCACTCCCTCATTGGCCAATCGTGTCGTCACGGAGACAACAGCTGTCTCCAGGATGAAGAAGCTACTTTGAGGGTGCCAGCCAGTCTGCAGGCCTGCAACTGGAGAGTCCCCCGGGTCCTTATGGCCTTCAGAACACACACACACACACACACCCACACACACACACACACACACACACACACACACACACACTCACACTCACACTCACACTCACACTCACACTCACACTCACACTCACAGTGCAGCATGGTTAGCGCCCCCTAGAGGGTTTATTTTCCCACATTGTGTTCCTCCTGTGTTTTCGTTGTGGAACCACAAGTAGATGGAATAGTATTAGTAATTTGTAAATGATTTTTTTAATTACTTTGGATGAGTTTGAATCAGCTGGAGAGGACTCTTTAAAGTAGAGACACTACATACTGATATACACCTGAACATCAGCTGGAGAGGACTCTTTAAAGTAGAGACACTACATACTGATATACACCTGAACATCAGCTGGAGAGGACTCTTTAAAGTAGAGACACTACATACTGATATACACCTGAACATCAGCAGGAGAGGACTCTTTAAAGTAGAGACACTACATACTGATATACACCTGAACATCAGCAGGAGAGGACTCTTTAAAGTAGAGACACTACATACTGATATACACCTGCCCATCAGCAGGAGAGGACTCTTTAAAGTAGAGACACTACATACTGATATACACCTGAACATCAGCAGGAGAGGACTCTTTAAAGTAGAGACACTACATACTGATATACACCTGAACATCAGCAGGAGAGGACTCTTTAAAGTAGAGACACTACATACTGATATACACCTGAACATCAGCAGGAGAGGACTCTTTAAAGTAGAGACACTACACTGATATACACCTGAACATCAGCAGGAGAGGACTCTTTAAAGTAGAGACACTACATACTGATATACACCTGAACATCAGCAGGAGAGGACTCTTTAAAGTAGAGACACTACATACTGA
The DNA here is from genome assembly GCA_902827135.1 of Harpagifer antarcticus. Classification (NCBI taxonomy): domain Eukaryota; kingdom Metazoa; phylum Chordata; class Actinopteri; order Perciformes; family Harpagiferidae; genus Harpagifer; species Harpagifer antarcticus. The sequence goes on from CADEHL010001325.1 coordinate 52,537, forward strand.
TATACACCTGAACATCAGCAGGAGAGGACTCTTTAAAGTAGAGACACTACATACTGATATACACCTGAACATCAGCAGGAGAGGACTCTTTAAAGTAGAGACACTACATACTGATATACACCTGAACATCAGCAGGAGAGGACTCTTTAAAGTAGAGACACTACATACTGATATACACCTGAACATCAGCAGGAGAGGACTCTTTAAAGTAGAGACACTACATACTGATATACACCTGTGTTCATTTGTGATGGGCTGTCTTCTGAGTGGTTAAACACTACTAATGGTGTTCCTCAAGGTTCTGTTTTAGGTCCACTTTTATTCTCCATCTACATCAACAGTTTAGGTGAAAATGTCGATGGAGCAACCTCACATTTCAATGCGGATGATACCGTGATGTACTGTGCAGGTCCCTCCATTCAGTAGGCTGGTGTTAAATTACAGGCTGTTTTTAACATTATTCAGACTCAGCTCTCTGAACTTAAGCTTCTTTTAAATGTGGATAAAACCAAGGTAATGCTCTTTTCAAAAGTTAAAAAGACACCAGACACTGTTTTAGATATTGAAACTACGCAAGGAATAAAACTCAAAGTGGTTACCTGTTATAAATACCTTGGTATCTGGCTTGATGATTGTCTCACTTTGACATGTCATTAACCTGCTTAAAACACTGAGGGTTAGGCTAGGGTTCTTCTACAGGAACAAGTCCTGTTTCTCGCTTGAGGCCAGGAAAAGGCTCTGTGACCTTTTGACCTGTGCTGGACTATGGTGATCTGGTCTATATGAATGCACCTGCCCATTGCCTGGTCAAGTTAGATGCCGCCTATCACAGCGCTCTGAGATGTGTGACTAACTGTAAAGCACTTACTCATCACTGTACCCTGTATGCCAGGGCAGGTTTGCCATTAAATGACACCTGAACATCAGCAGGAGAGGACTCTTTAAAGTAGAGACACTACATACTGATATACACCTGAACATCAGCAGGAGAGGACTCTTTAAAGTAGAGACACTACATACTGATATACACCTGAACATCAGCAGGAGAGGACTCTTTAAAGTAGAGACACTACATACTGATATACACCTGAACATCAGCAGGAGAGGACTCTTTAAAGTAGAGACACTACATACTGATATACATCTGAACATCAGCAGGAGAGGACTCTTTAAAGTAGAGACACTACACACTGATATACACCTGAACATCAGCAGGAGAGGACTCTTTAAAGTAGAGAAACTACACACTGATATACACCTGAACATCAGCAGGAAAGAACTCTTTAAAGTAGAGAAACTACATACTGATATACACCTGAACATCAGCAGGAGAGGACTCTTTAAAGTAGAGAAACTACATACTGATATACACCTGAACATCAGCAGGAGAGAACTCTTTAAAGTAGAGACACTACATACTGATATACACCTGAACATCAGCAGGAGAGGACTCTTTAAAGTAGAGACACTACATACTGATATACACCTGAACATCAGCAGGAGAGGACTCTTTAAAGTAGAGACACTACACATAGATATACACCTGAACATCAGCAGGAGAGGACTCTTTAAAGTAGAGACACTACATACTGATATACACCTGAACATCAGCAGGAGAGGACTCTTTAAAGTAGAGACACTACATACTGATATACACCTGAACATCAGCAGGAGAGGACTCTTTAAAGTAGACACTACATACTGATATATGAGGACGAAGTCGCAGTGGAACTGGACGAGTCTGACACTGACGATGAAGAGAACTGACAATGTCTTGTTTGGGCGATGGACTTTCTAGTCATACCGGTACTTCAGATGAATGCATAGTACCCATGAAGTGCATGGCAAGTCACTGTCGATGAGTATAAACTGATGTATACTCAAGTACTGGGTAAATATGTAAGTAACTCAAACTAGACTTGCCCCCATGAATATGTCTTGACCTTGTGAAGGAGTTCTACGTGAAACTGGTAGTAGAGTTGCCTTTGTCTAGTTGGCTGGTCAAAGCTAGACACTACAGACATGTAACTATGTTCTACAGTTCCATGTTTTATGTTGGGTTTCTTTCAAGTAATAATAATTTTATTTGGCTAAAATATTGTTTAGAATGACCTGTCTAACTAAACATCACCATAAGAACAATGCGTCTTGGTATTTGAGTTATATTTACATTCAAGCCACATTTTACGCCTTCGAATTTGGCGCTTCGGGTCATTGTGTTCAACACCTGATTTCTACGACTAAGCCACCGCTCTGGAACATCTATCATATATCATCTATAGATATATGCCACTTGAGAACACTTCACTAACACAACACACACACACACACACACACACACACACACACACACACACACACACACACACACACACACACACACACACTCACTGCTGACTCACTGAGGGAGCTTTGTGTGTGTGTTTAAGTCTGTGTGTGTGTGTGTGTGTGTGTGTGTGTGTGTGTGTGTGTCTGTGTGTGTGTTGTGTGTGTGTGTGTGTGTGTGTGTGTGTGTGTGTGTGTGTGTGTGTGTGTGTGTGTGTGTGTGTGTGTGTGTGTGTGTGTGTGTGTTGCATGTGTTGTTTTGAGTCGGCTGCAACTGTCAGGACAACGACCCGTCTAATCTGCACCTGCCACTGACACAGCAAATGTACGTCTACACACACACACACACACACACACACACACACACACACACACACAGAGGCCTACACAGACGGAGCCGAGAGTCCGACTGCAAGGCATGCTGGGAAACTGGGACAGTACATTTATTTATTTAAACCCTTTATTTTTACAATTCACCGTCTCTTTACTTTCCTTACCTCCTTCCCTCATTTCCTTTTTAAGGCACTGTAGGAATGATTTCAGCTGGTTGGTCATTGAAGTAACTTTTTATAGGATTAAACACATTTAGTCCTTCAAGTTGAAACTTCATCTTCCCCTTCTATCGTTCCACTCTGACTCCATGTACGTCCATTGGTGCGGCTTCTTTACGTTGTATCAAGTCAATACCTATCCAAAAGGTCTGAACGTGACGTGTGATGATATCATGTGTGATTCTACGTTACACGATATAAGAATGTGTTAACGTAAACCTGTTGTGAGTTCACATCCTGACAACAACAAGAAATAACAGCTGTTCAAAATAAACAAGGACTCTAGATGAATGCTGAGAAGACAGAGGTCACATGTCACTGTTCCATGTTCTGCTCAGTTGCAGGTATACATCAGTGTGTCGTGTCTCTACTACGCAGGTGTCCATGCTTTCATGTTCAGAAAGGCAGGGAACAGAACCCCATTTACATGCACACAAACCGTTAGAAAACACTACAGGAGAGGGAAACCACAAGCATAGTTGGATACATGCCTTCTTTACTATTCAATTAGATTAATGTAATTAATCCCTCTAACGCACATGTGTCAAACTCGAGGCCCGGGGGCCAAATCAGGCCCTTGGTGGATTTAATTTCGGCCCGCAGGATAATTTCTAATCACTATTAGATCTGACCCGCCGGTATATTGCACCTTCCCTCCATCCTGAGGGTCTCCTCCGCTCAGAGCCCAAACATTGATGACCTAGCACCCAAGATGAGATGCCAAGTATCTGAACTAGCATCACAGAGCAGCACACTGAGTTCAAAGGATGCTTCCTTCTGCACTTTCTCTCTCACGACAACAGGGCAGGTTTGGTTTCTCTTTGAGGGGAATAGTTTTGTTGAAGCTGTTGTTGGTCTGTGGGAAAATGTACTCATAAGAACTGACTCTGGAGAAGCTGCAGATAGAGCCATAAGAAATGAGTCTGGAGAAGCTGCAGATAGAGCCATAAGAACTGAGTCTGGAGAAGCTGCAGATAGAGCCATAAGAAATGAGTCTGGAGAAGCTGCAGATAGAGCCATAAGAACTGAGTCTGGAGAAGCTGCAGATAGAGCCATAAGAAATGGAGTCTGGAGAAGCTGCAGATAGAGCCGTAAGAAATGAGTCTGGAGAAGCTGCAGATAGAGCCATAAGAACTGAGTCTGGAGAAGCTGCAGATAGAGCCATAAGAAATGAGTCTGGAGAAGCAGCAGATAGAGCCGTAAGAATGAGTCTGGAGAAGCTGCAGATAGAGCCATAAGAAATGACTCTGGAGAAGCTGCAGATAGAGCCATAAGAAATGAGTCTGGAGAAGCTGTAGATAGAGCCTAAGAACTGAGTCTGGAGAAGAAGCTGCAGATAGAGCCATAAGAAATGAGTCTGGAGAAGCTGCAGATAGAGCCATAAGAACTGAGTCTGGAGAAGCTGCAGATAGAGCCATTAGAAATGAGTCTGGAGAAGCTGCAGATAGAGCCATAAGAACTGAGTCTGGAGAAGCTGCAGATAGAGCCATAAGAACTGAGTCTGGAGAAGCTGCAGATAGAGCCATAAGAAATGAGTCTGGAGAAGCAGCAGATAGAGCCGTAAGAAATGAGTCTGGAGAAGCTGCAGATAGAGCCATGAGAAATGAGTCTGGAGAAGCTGCAGATAGAGCCGTAAGAAATGAGTCTGGAGAAGCTGCAGATAGAGCCGTAAGAAATGAGTCTGGAGAAGCTGCAGATAGAGCCGTAAGAAATTAATGCAGCTGATTATTTAATGTTGTTTTTATAGGCAATAGTTTAAGCTTTGTTAGTTCCAGGTTTAATATGACAAGTCACTTGTTAGACGCTTTTATCCAAAGCGACTCACATACTCAACACTGTGGACAATCTCCACAGGAGCACTTTGGGGTGAAGTGTCTCAGCGACACAACGACATGTTGACTGCAGTGGGGTTTGAACCTGTGACCCCCTGATCCGAACATCAACGCTCTATCCACCGCGCCACACGCCTGCAACTTAACTTAACTGCACATATTAACTTAATATGTGCAATAAGTTCATTTCAATAAGGCCAGACTCCTTCCTAAAGTCCAGACTCCTTCCTAAAGTCCAGACTCCTTCCCAAAGCCAGACTCCTTCCCAAAGCCAGACTCCTTCCTAAAGGCCAGACTCCTTCCTAAAGGCCAGACTCCTTCCTAAAGTCCAGACTCCTTCCCAAAGCCAGACTCCTTCCCAAAGCCAGACTCCTTCCTAAAGTCCAGACTCCTTCCCAAAGCCAGACTCCTTCCTAAAGTCCAGACTCCTTCCTAAAGTCCAGACTCCTTCCCAAAGCCAGACTCCTTCCCAAAGCCAGACTCCTTCCCAAAGGCCAGACTCCTTCCCAAAGCCAGACTCCTTCCCAAAGTCCAGACTCCTTCCCAAAGCCAGACTCCTTCCTAAAGTCCAGACTCCTTCCTAAAGGCCATACTCCTTCCCAAAGCCAGACTCCTTCCCAAAGCCAGACTCCTTCCCAAAGCCAGACTCCTTCCTAAAGTCCAGACTCCTTCCTAAAGTCCAGACTCCTTCCCAAAGCCAGACTCCTTCCTAAAGTCCAGACTCCTTCCTAAAGTCCAGACTCCTTCCTAAAGGCCAGACTCCTTCCCAAAGCCAGACTCCTTCCCAAAGCCAGACTCCTTCCTAAAGTCCAGACTCCTTCCCAAAGCCAGACTCCTTCCTAAAGCCAGACTCCTTCCCAAAGCCAGACTCCTTCCCAAAGTCCAGACTCCTTCCTAAAGTCCAGACTCCTTCCTAAAGTCCAGACTCCTTCCCAAAGCCAGACTCCTTCCCAAAGCCAGACTCCTTCCCAAAGTCCAGACTCCTTCCCAAAGCCAGACTCCTTCCCAAAGGCCAGACTCCTTCCCAAAGCCAGACTCCTTCCCAAAGCCAGACTCCTTCCCAAAGTCCAGACTCCTTCCCAAAGCCAGACTCCTTCCCAAAGCCAGACTCCTTCCCAAAGCCAGACTCCTAGACTTTGGAAACTCTTTTAAACCACTTTTTAGGACTTTCATTCATTTGAATCTGTGTTCTTCTCATTGTGAATTTAGTTGTTCATGTAAAGCATTTTCTAACTGTGTTTTCAATCAATCAATGTTTATTTATAGCCCAATATCACAAATGTTACATTTGTCTCAGTGGACTTCACAGTTTGTACAAAATATCAGTATGACAATACGACACCCTCTGTCCTCAGACCCTCTGTCCTTAGACCCTCTGTCCTTAGACCCTCTGTCCTTAGACCCTCTGTCCTTAGAACCTCTGTCCTCAGACCCTCTGTCCTCAGACCCTCTGTCCTTAGACCCTCTGTCCTTAGACCCTCTGTCCTTATACCCTCTGTCCTTAGACCCTCTGTCCTTAGACCCTCACATCGTACAAGGAAAAACTTCAGAAGAAAACCCACAGTTTAAAGGGAACATGGAGAAACCTCAGGGAGAGCAGCAGAGGAGGGATCCCTCTCCCAGGACGGACAGACGTGCAATAGATGCCGTGTGTAAATTGAAGAGATAATACATTTACAACATAGGTAGTCCAAATGTTTGGAAATGCATGTGTGTATAATAGGAATATGGATCCACGAGGATATCCATCCAGGACCTATGATCCAGGACCACAGCCACGACTCAAGATCCAGGGCTCGCGATGCAGGACACAGGACCGCAGGGTCATCCATGACTCCGGATCCCAGCGTATATAGACACCAAAAAGAAAGAAATTTGGGGAAGCTGGGTTAATCGGAACATGGGAGTACACAGGTATAGACAGAGAGAAGGAAGAAGTAAGATGTCCCCCGACATACTAAGCCTATATCAGCAAAACTAGGGGCTGAATCTAATCAGCCCTAACTATAAGCTTTATCAAAAAGGAAGGTCTTAAGCGCACTCTTAAAAACGGATAGGGCGTCTGCCGCCCGAACACAAACTGGAAGCTGATTCCACAAATGTGGAGCTTGATAAGAAAAGGCTCTGGCTCCCATTGTACTTTTAGAGACTCTAGGAACAACCAACAACCCTGCATTCTTGGAACGCAATGCCCTAGTAGGCCAGTAGGGTATAAGGAGTTCTTTAAGGTAACATGGCGCCTGCCCATTAAGGGCTTTGTAGGCGAGAAGAAGAATTTTAAATTCTATCCTGTGTTCTATAGGCAGCCAGTGTAAGGCAGCCAGAACAGGAGTAATGTGGTCCCTTTTCCTAACTCTGGTTAGGACACGAGCTGCAGCATTTTGAATCAGCTGAAGCGACTTGACTGACTTCTTGGTACACCCTGATAATAAAGAGTTACAATAATCCAGCCTTGAAGTAACAAATGCATGGACTAGTTTCTCTGCATCGTTTTGAGGCAAGATATGCCTGATTTTTGCAATGTTACGTAGATGGAAGTAGGCGGTCCTTGAAATTGATTTTATGTGGGCGTTAAAGGATAAATCCTGATCAAATATAACACCAAGATTCCTTACAGTCTCACTGGAGGCCAAATTAATGCCATCCATAGTTAGTATATCTTTAGATAATTTGTTTCGTAGATTCTTCGGGCCAAGTACAATAACTTCAGTTTGGTCGTGTTTAACATCAAAAAGTTTAAGGTCATCCACGTTTTTAAGTCCTTGAGGCAGTCTTGAATTTTATTTAGATGATTAATTTCATCAGGCTTGATTGATAAATATAGTTGAGTATCATCCGCATAACAATGAAAATGTACAGAATGATTCCTTATAGTATTGCCTAACGGAAGCATATATAATGTGAACAAAATAGGTCCGAGCACTGAGCCCTGTGGCACTCCGTGGCTAACTTTGGTTTGCGTGGAAGATTCATCATTGACACGTACAAACTGAGAGCGTTCAGATAGATAGGACCTAAACCAGCCTAAGGCAGTTCCCTGTATGCCAACTAAGTGCTCTAGTCTTTGCAATAAGATATCATGATCGATAGTATCAAATGCAGCACTGAGATTTAGCAAAACAAGAATAGAGACAAGTCCCTTGTCTGAGGCTATTAGAATGTCATTTGTGACTTTAACCAGAGCTGTCTCTGTGCTATGATGTGTTCTAAAGCCAGATTGAAAATCTTCAAATAAATCATTGTTTTTTAAGTAATCACACAGCTGTTTTGCGACTGCTTTCTCAAGAATTTTTGAGAGGAACGGAAGATTAGAAATAGGTCTATAGTTGGCTAAAACCTCTGGATCGAGGTTGTGCTTTTTAAGAAGCGGTTTTATCACTGCTACTTTGAATGATTGTGGAACAGAGCCTGATAATAAAGACATATTCATAATATTTAATAAAGAAGTGCTAATTAATGGAAAAACTTCCTTCAACAGCTTACTTGGAATTGGGTCTAATATACACGTTGATGGTTTAGAAGAGAGAATCATTGAATTTAATTGTTCAAGGTTTATGGCTGAGAAGCATTCTAGTTTACTATCTAGTGTAATATTAGAACTTACGTTTCCGGGAGTTGATAACACTATACTGGTCAAAGGCAAGAGGTCATTAATTTTGTTTCTAAGAGTAACAATTTTATCGTTAAAAAAGCACATAAAATCATTACTACTGAGTGCTATGGGAATAGAAGGCTCCATGGAGCTGTGGCTCTCTGTCAGCCTGGCTACAGTGCTGAAAAGAATCAAATCAAATCAAATCAAGCTTTATTTATATAGCACATTTAAAAGCGATTTTTGGTCGAGCCAAAGTGCTGTACATGCAATAAAAAACACTTATAATCACAATAAAAGACAAAAATTTACAACAGATATATAGCAAACACAGGGAATAGTCAGGAGTCGTGCTCCGCTCTGACTAGAAGGCCTGAGAGAAGAAGTGAGTCTTTAGTGAGGATTTAAAAACCCCTAGGGTCTGGGCCGACCTCACGTGGAGGGGCAGAGTGTTCCAGAGCCTGGGGCCAGCTGCTGCGAAGGCTGGGTGCCCTCGGGTTTTGAGCCTGGTCTTGGGCACTACCAGCAGCAGATGGTCAGCAGACCTTAAAGCTCTGGCTGGGGTGTAGCGCTGGAGGAAAAGAAAGAAAAGAAAAGAAAGAAAAGAAATCTTGCATTATTCTTATTCTCATCTATTAATGAAGAGTAGTAGGCTGCTCTCGCTTTACGCAGTGCTTTCTTATATTCATTGAGAGTAATATGCCAAATTAAACGAGATTCTTCAAGTTTAGTGGAACGCCATATCCTTTCAAGTTGTCTCGACTTTTGCTTTATTCTGCGGGTTTGGGCATTATGCCATGGAGCTAATCTATGTTGTTTTATTTTCTTCTTTTTCAAAGGAGCAACAGAGTCTAATTTTATTCGCAGCGCATCTGTAGCACTATCAACAACATGATCAATTTGGGGTGGTGGACATTTTGTATAAGTTTCCTCCCCTACATGCAGACCTGCTATCGAGTTAAGTATTGGTGGAATCTCTTCCTTAAATGTGGCTATAGCACCAACAGATAGGTTTCTGCTGCAGGAGCTTTTGACTAATGCTTTGTAGTCTAGTAACAGTACTTCAAAAGTTACTAAGAAATGGTCGGATAAAGCAGGATTATGCGGTTCGACTAATAGTTGCTCAATTTCAATACCATAAGTCAGAACAAGGTCGAGAGTGTGATTATAGCAGTGGGTTGGTTTATTTACACTCTGACGGAAACCAACAGAATCTAATATAGAGTTAAATGCAACAGTAAGGCTATTTTTATCATCGTCAACATGAATATTAAAGTCACCTACGATAATTACTTTATCTGTTTTAAGAACCAAAGTTGATAAAAACTCAGAGAATTCTGATAAGAATTCTGAATAAGGAAGGTTTTGAAAGGTTTTAAATCCATAACTCTTATTGTCATAAGAATAAAAGCTTGAACATTAATAATGAAAACAAAGTAAGAAAGAAAACATACAAACTAAGATAAGAAATCAGGACCGTCTTTAACGTCAGTCCATCTCTCTTTATCTGTACCACTGTCATCTCATTCATAAAACACACACGCACACACACACATACACACACACACACACACTCACTCTCTGGTGGCTGTGTGTTGATTGACAGGCGGGGCAGGTGTGGTCTCTCTGCAGCAGCGCCCCACCTGTCGATCCGACCCCCCTCTTACCCACAAACACACCCTGACCCCCCCCCACCCCTGACCTCTGACCCCGTGACCAACTTCCTATCCCCATGGGACCAGTAACCCCCCCCCCCCCCTCTCCTCCCCCAGTCTCCCACTTTCCTACCTTCCTTACCTCCTTCCCTCATTTCCTTTGTAAGTGCCTAGACACTGTAGGAATGATTTCAGCTTGTTGGTAATCTTAGTATCTTCATCTTGCCCTTAAATCACTCCACTTTGACTCATTGTACGTCCGGTGCTTTTAAATTGAATTATTTACAATTATTTTTACAATTCACCGTCTCTCTCCAACTTTCCTTGCCTCCTTCCCTCATCTCCTTTTTGAGGATATACAAATATCAAACCGTTGCATTTCACTGTCCCACTAAAGACCTGCACTGAAACCCCAGTGACCATCCGAGTGGATTTAACCAAAGATGTTAAGGCTTTATTAGTCGTTTTAAGTCCTCCAACAGTGCAACATACTTAACTTAAAAAAGAACCTTATACATTGCGCATGATGGTGCAGGAAAGTCGCAGGTATAATGCAAATCTTTAAAAAAAATGGATAAGTAAAATCAAGCAATCTGATTGGTTCTTAGCCGTGACATAATGAGCGTACATCACGGGTGGAAGTGTACTTTTCACAACAAGTCAGTATCCCTCCGCGTCTGAGAAAAGCTACAGCTGTTACATTACGTCCGTTACGAAACTAACTAACTAACAAAGCTTAAGATGGAAACATTTAAGGTTAACTTTGACCGCAAGCGACCAGGAACTCAGCAGAGATACACCACCCGCTGCCCCCGCAGCTCCACCATGCCCCCGCAGCTCCACCATGCCCCCGCAGCTCCCCCATGCCCCCGCAGCTCCACCATGCCCCCGCAGCTCCACCATGCCCCCGCAGCTCCACCATGCCCCCGCAGCTCCACCATGCCCCCGCAGCTCCCCCATGCCCCCGCAGCTCCCCCATGCCCCCGCAGCTCCCCCATGCCCCCGCAGCTCCACCGTGCCCCCGCAGCTCCACCATGCAAAAGCTTTCTGATGCGCGTCTTGAAAGCAGAGACATGATGACCGTGCTGCTGCTGCTGGAAGCTGAACCTCGGGGACCGGAGAAAGGGGAGCGATATTCTCACCACGCCGAGCAACAGCCTAGAACAACCTCAACCTATACAAGTGACCTCGTGAGCCATGCTACTGATGCTGGACAGGGTCTCAGTGGCTGCACAATAAACAACAACAAACACATGAATGTAAATAAACAGACGAATAACCGATCAACGCTCTCGGTCTGATGTTCGCTAGCTGTTAGTGTTGTTGCATAGCATGTTTCGTGCAGAAGGCAACGGAGGGACTATTTTATTTTGAACATCATTATTTACTAGGCAAGGCAAGGCAAGTTTATTTATAGAGCACTTTTCAACAAAAGGCAATTCAAAGTGCTTTACAAAAAATGAAAGACATTAAGAAAATGGCATTTAAAATCAGTCATTAAAAAGAAAAGCTAATAAAATAAACATTAAAAGAAGAAATACATGGATAAAAGTTACAGTGCAGTCTAAGATATGAATAGTTCAATTAAAAGCAGCGACAAAAAGAAAAGTCTTCTTGCTGGATTTGAAAGTAGTCTTCGTTGCAGCGGACCTGCAGGTTTCTGGGAGTTTGTTCCAGATGGAGCATAATAACTGAACGCTGCTTCTCCATGTTTAGTTCTGACTCTGGGGACAGAAAGCTGACCAGTCCCTGAAGACCTGAGAGATCTGGATGCTTCATCATTTAGCAGGAGGTCACAAATGTATTTTGGGCCTAAACCATTCAAAGCTTTATAAACCAGCAGCAGTATTTAGAAATCTATTCTTTGACACACAGGAAGCCAGTGTAAAGACTTCAGAACAGGAGTGATGTGATCCACTTTCTTAGTGTCAGTGAGGACTCGAGCAGCGGCGTTCTGAATCAGCTGCAGCTTTCTAATAGATGTTTTAGTGAGACCTGTGAAGACACCATTGCAGTAGTCCAGTCTACTGAAGATAAAAGCATGGACAAGTTACTTGTCCATGTTACTTTTTACTAATAAAAACTATTTAAATTGGAGTGTGTATTTGTCTTTCATATTGACACACTTGGTAACCGTTTTATAAAAGCAATAGCTGTGATATAATGAGCATATATCACGGCCTGTCGTGAGCTATTGCTTAAACATATAACAGGGAATAGGATAGATTGAGTCGTGGGTCCTGAGTCGTGGGTCGTGAGTCCTGAGTCGTGGGTCGTGAGTCGTGGGTCGTGAGTCGTGGGTCCTGAGTCGTGGGTCCTGAGTCGTGGGTCGTGAGTCGTGGATCCTGAGTCGTGGGTCGTGAGTCGTGGGTCCTGAGTTGTGGATCGTAAGTCGTGGGTCCTGAGTCCTGAGTCGTGGATCCTGAGTTGTGGGTCCTGAGTCGTGGGTCCTGAGTCGTGGATCCTGAGTCGTGGGTCCTGAGTCGTGGGTCGTGAGTCCTGAGTCGTGGGTCCTGAGTCGTGGATCCTGAGTCGTGGGTCCTGAGTCGTGGGTCGTGAGTCCTGAGTCGTGGGTCCTGAGTCATGGGTCCTGAGTCGTGGGTCCTGAGTCGTGGATCCTGAGTCGTGGGTCCTGAGTCGTGGGTCGTGAGTCCTGAGTCGTGGGTCCTGAGTCATGGGTCCTGAGTCGTGGATCCGGAGGGAACTACTAAGGTGAGCTTTATCGAGGCACCAGATCAGGTCTTATTACACTCGAGAAATTATAATTAAAACCAAATTTAAAAAAAAAAAGGAATTAAAAGATAAATTACTGTCGAAAAACGTACAATACATTTGTCTAGATTCAGTCTCTCCAAACATGAACTGACACAGGCACACAGACACACACACCACACACACAGACACACACACACACACACACACACACACACACACACACCATGTATACATCACTTCAGGGGACATTACATTGACTTTCATGCATTTCCTGGAGACTTATCCTAACCTTAACCATAACCAACACATGCCTAACCCTAACCCTTAACCTTACTTCAAATGAATGATTCCCCTTATGGGGACCTCCATTTTGTCCCCATAAGGGAGGTGAGTCCCCACACGTGACTGTGTAAACAGATTTAGGTCCCCACAAGTATTAATGCTAGGCCACACACACACACACACACACACACTTCTCCTTCTCGTCATCTCATTACCGTCCACTGTAAAGTGAAGCATGTCTCTGTTGCAGCGTGACGCTCTCTGAGGTCATTTTGTTTTAACAAGAGCTTTCGGCACCGCCGGAGCACGAGGAGTTTCAGAGATGAGCAGGACCTGCGCAGAAAGACAAATATATATACATCATATACAGCACATATACTCACATATACAGTACTGTACTATCCTATACAAGGTTAGGGTTAGGTTATGCGTCTGTTTAGTATTTAACTTGGTCAAGCAGATTTGATAGATTCCTGGTGTAATAATATTAATGTGTGGATTCCTTAATACTAAATAGTAAATAACTTTAAAAACATGGCATCTTAAAAACTTGGCTCATGAGAGTTAAGCTAGATTCTCATGAGCCCAAGTCGAAAGATTTTACGCGTGATCTTTTGACTACATTTAAACCCAAATGGTAACAGTAAAACATATATCAATAATATATTATGAATCATGTTTCAATATGAGTATTTGTGTTTCTGAAGTTTCCCACGCTGACAGACTTAAATTTAGAGTCCTCCAAACGTCTCTAAGAAAAGCTTCGTGAAATGTCGGCTGAAATGTCGTCGCACGCCCAAAGAAAGCTCCCAGAATGCCGAGTGTTCTTCACCTTGGGGGGGTTGCGATGGTGTTAGCTGGCAGGCACTCGGCCGGCGAGGGATTAGGTTCTGTGTACTACTTACTTTCAGTTCTGTGTGCTACTTACTTTCAGTTCTGTGTACTACTTACTTTCAGTTCTGTGTACTACTTACTTTCAGTTCTGTGTACTACTTACTTTCAGTTCTGTGTACTATTTACTTTCAGTTCTGTGTACTACTTACTTTCAGTTCTGTGTGCTACCTACTTTCAGTTCTGTGTACTACCTACTTTCAGTTCTGTGTACTACTTGCTTTCAGTTCTGTGTACTACTTGCTTTCAGTTCTGTGTACTACTTGCTTTCAGTTCTGTGTACTACTTGCTTTCAGTTCTGTGTACTACTTACTTTCGGTTCTGTGTACTACTTACTTTCAGTTCTGTGTACTACTTACTTTCGGTTCTGTGTACTACCTACTTTCAGTTCTGTGTACTACCTACTTTCAGTTATCACCTTAATGGATTGTACGTATGATGTTAAGACTACATTTGAACCCAAATGGTAAAAGTAAAACATATATCAATAAGACATATGAGTATTTGTATTCGTGTTTCTGAAGTTTCCCACGCCTACGTGGCATCCACTTTAAATTTAGAGTCCTCCAAACGTCTCTAAGAAAAGCTTCGGGAAATGTCGGCTGAAATTTCGTCGCACGCCTAAGAAAGCTCCCAGAATGCCGAGTGTTCTTCACCTTGGCCCACATGTTGTTGTTTTGGTTTTTTCGGGAGGCTGTGACGGTGTTTGCCGGCAGGCGCTTGGCCCGCGAGGGATTAGACGACCACGCCCAGAAAAGACGTGTGAAATCGTGACGGGCACGAAAATAAAATGACAACGTTTTTGAGGCTGTGCGTGGAGAAGTGTGTTAGCTGTTGGCACGCACACTGCTGTGTAAACGGATATGTGTGTGTGTGTATGTGTTCAGTGTGTGAGTCAGTGTGTTTCTGCGCTGTGATCACGGCTGATAGCAGGTGCTCAGAGTGGGAAACACGATCGGATCAGCACACTGCAGCTGTACGCTTTAATTGATTAGAGAGAGTTTTATGACAGTCAGGCCTCAGGCATGCAGCCGGGAGCTCAGAAAACACTCCACACACACACACTTTAAAAAGTCTCCATACCAACGCTGCACCCCACAAACACTCAGGGGTGGGAAGTAGTGGAGAACAAATACTTTGTTACTGAACTTAAGTACATTTTTATGGTATCAATACTTTATTCCACTACCTATTTTTCTGAAGACTTTTTACTTTGACTTCTTACATGTTGAACTCAATAGCTGTACTTTCTACTTCTTACATGTTGAATCCAAATACCTGTACTTTCTACTTCTTACATGTTGAACCCAAATACCTGTACTTTCTACTTCTTACATGTTGAACCCAAATACCTGTACTTTCTACTTCTTACATGTTGAACACAAATACTTGTACTTTCTACTTCTTACATGTTGAACACAAATACCTGTACTTTCTACTTCTTACATGTTGAACCCAAATACTTGTACTTTCTACTTCTTACATGTTGAATCCAAATACCTGTACTTTCTACTTCTTACATGTTGAACCCAAATACCTGTACTTTCTACTTCTTACATGTCGAACCCAAATACCTGTACTTTCTACTTCTTACATGTTGAACACAAATACTTGTACTTTCTACTTCTTACATGTTGAACACAAATACTTGTACTTTCTACTTCTTACATGTTGAACCCAAATACTTGTACTTTCTACTTCTCACATGTTGAACCCAAATACCTGTACTTTCTACTTCTTACATGTTGAACACAAGTACCTGTACTTTCTACTTCTTACATGTTGAACTCAAATACCTGTACTTTCTACTTCTTACATGTTGAACCCAAATACCTGTACTTTCTACTTCTTACATGTTGAACTCAAATACCTGTACTTTCTACTTCTTACATGCTGAACCCAAATACCTGTACTTTCTACTTCTTACATGTTGAACTCAAATACCTGTACTCTCTACTTCTTACATGTTGAACCCAAATACCTGTACTTTCTACTTCTTGCATGTTGAACCCAAATACCTGTACTTTCTACTTCTTACATGTTGAACCCAAATACCTGTACTTTCTACTTCTTACATGTTGAACCCAAATACCTGTACTTTCTACTTCTTACATGTTGAACTCAAATACCTGTACTTTCTACTTCTCTCATTTTCCAAACAGCTGGTTCCTTTAGTCTGAATGTGTGTTTGATGCGTGATCATTATTCTTTAGAGTCATTGCGTGCCTATTGATTTGAACACGATCCGTGTATCCATCATTTCCTGGTCTTCTCTAAAGAAGAGGGACCAATGGAAACGTTGTCATGTTGCCGTTGTTCAGCATGGAAACATTCATTAGCTAACAATGACATTATTGTTCTGTTAATATAAAGGGAGGTCAGGTACTCTTTAAAACCAACCCGGTATCACGGCAAGACGTGAACATGTGAGGATGTAGCATGCTGGGAGACGTGAAGATGTCACGATTTCGTCCCTTCAAACGTGACGGTTGCACGGTGTTGTTAGCACGGCCCAACCAGTGGAGAAATACCCGGAAATGCCAAGCAAACGCTCCCCGACGGTCGGTTGTTATTGTCATGTAATAGTCACACTCGATTACGCCGATGTTCTTGTTGCCCCAGCTGGTCGACTCCTCTTTGAGCAGAAACAAAGGCTACATTAATGTATTAAATCGATGTTAATCCATGCGTGTGATTGTGGAATTAACGGACGTGTGCGATCATTTACAAACTCTTCAACTACAACCCTGATTATATTTAAAAACATGTTAGAAGGCCTCACGAAATACTTTAATGTAAATTTAAATTTAAATGTGAAGGAATGCTTGTATAACAAAATACATCGGTGATAAACAATACCGGAAACAGACGTAGGCAAGATCCTCAGCTCAGTGATTGGATGGTTTAGCCGCAATGCATGCTGGGATTTGGTGTTTATGTGATGTGAAATCAGAAAACATTTTTTTTAAATAATACTTTATTCCGAGTGTGCTTGCTTTTCTCTTTGAAAGTCATCACATAACGGCATTGTAATACACGGTTCGGCTGCATTAAATATTACATATCTGCCGTAGTTCTGTGTTTATAGAGCCCTGATGAGAAGACTTCTAGACAAACATGAGGAACTGAAAACGTGACGTGGATCATAAATATATCAGCCATTAAACAACGTCTTACATTTCTTTTCACACAATGCGTCTCCTTGCAGTATCAACACTAATTCGGCTGACTTTTATATTTGATCCAATTGGTAGATAGGCTGTATTTACACCATAAAGGTGCACAGCTGATAGAAAGGGACACCTAGTGGTTAAAGCATGTTATTGAATTGTATTATTATTTTTATTATTTACCGGGTTGTTTAAAACAGATGGTAGTTATGGGTACTTTTTACTTAAGTACATTTCAAAGCCCATACTTCTTTACTTTTACTTGAGTGAAGAAGTTTAGTCAGTACTTCTACTTTCACCAGAGTATTTTTAAACACGAGTATCTGTACTTCTGCTTGAGTAAAGGATGTGTGTACTTTTGCCATCTCTCTGAAAACACACTTTAAACTCTCCATAGAAAAGAGCGGGATGTTTCTGAGTGAGTTACGTGTGAGCCGTGATCTCAATCTTAATTATTTATATACCACATTTAAAACAACCTCAGTTGAACAAATACAATATCGAATAACACAATAGGAGTAACATAGTACAATAATAATTAAAAACAAGATACAAAGCACAATAACTAGAAACAAACACATAAAGAAATCAAATCTAATCAAGTTTTATTTATAGAGCACATTTATAAACGATTTTGGTGGAGCCAAAGTGCTGTACATAAAATTAAAATAGCCTACAGTAGAGACACTTTACAGCAAATACAACAGCACAGATTGTTCTGAATATCAGTATGAGAAAAACGACACCCTCTGTCCTTAGACCCTCTGTCCTTAGACCCTCTGTCCTTAGACCCTCTGTCCTCAGACCCTCTGTCCTTAGACCCTCTGTCCTTAGACCCTCTGTCCTCAGACCCTCTGTCCTCAGACCCTCTGTCCTTAGACCCTCACATCGTACAAGGAAAGACTTCCAGAGAAAACCCACAGTTTAAAGGGAACATGGGAGAAACCTCAGGGAGAGCAGCAGAGGAGGGATCCCTCTCCCAGGACGGACAGACGTGCAATAGATGCCGTGTGTAAATCCAAGAGATAATACATTTTACAGCATATAGACCGAATGTTAGGAAATGCATGTGTCTGTAATGAGAAGATGAATCCACGAGGATGTCAGCTACAATCCTGTGGAAGCCATCAGGGAAGCAGCATGACGAGACCCAAGGCAGGACCGCAGAGACAGGTTCAGCCACGACCCGAAGTCCACGACTTAATCCAGAACTCAGGATAGAGGATCCAAGACACAGGACTACAGCAAGAGGATCAGCCTCGACTCCGGATCCCGGCGTAGATATAGATACAGAACAAGAACAAAGATTTGGCTGGGTTAATCGGAACAAGAGAATACACAGACACAGACAGAGAGGGAAAAGGTCATTGGATAAAAGTTATTCTTGATAACCCTCTAGAAAGATCTCATGAACTTCCCCACTCAATCGATCAAGACCCGAGCAGTTCTATTAGAGGATAAGAACCAGAGCTGATGATCAGAACGGCCACAGATGGTATTCATGATTTGGAGATGATGAGGGGAAAGGTAATGGAACATTCATGAGGATACAGTTTTGTGTACTACCTACTTTCAGTTTGGTGTACTACCTACTTTCAGTTTTGGGTACCACTTTCACTTCTGTGTACTTCTTACTTTCAGTTTGGTGTACTAATACTTACTTTCAGTTTTTATGACTTACTTTCAGTTTGGTGTACTACCTACTTTCAGTTTGGTGTACTACCTACTTTCAGTTTGGTGTACTACCTACTTTCAGTTTTGTGTACTACCTACTTTCAGTTTGGTGTACTACCTACTTTCAGTTTGGTGTACTACCTACTTTCAGTTTTGTGTACTACCTACTTTCAGTTTTGTGTACTACCTACTTTCAGTTTGGTGTACTACCTACTTTCAGTTTGGTGTACTACCTACTTTCCTACGGATCCCGGCGTAGATATAGATACAAAACAAGAAGAAAGATTTGGCTGGGTTAATCGGAACAAGAGAATACACAGACAGAGAGGGAAAAGGTCATTGGATAAAAGTTATTCTTGATAACCCTCTAGAAAGATCTCATGAACTTCCCCACTCAATCTATCAAGACCCGAGCAGTTCTATTAGAGGATAAGAACCAGAGCTGATGATCAGAACGGCCACAGATGGTATTCATGATTTGGAGATGATGAGGGGAAAGGTAATGGAGCATTCATGAGAATACAGTTTTGTGTACTACCTACTTTCAGTTTTGTGTACTACCTACTTTCAGTTTTGTGTACTACCTACTTTCAGTTTGGTGTACTATTGGTGTACTACCTACTTTCAGTTTTGGGTACTACTTTCACTTCTGTGTACTTACTTTCAGTTTGGTGTACTACTTACTTTCAGTTTTGTATACTACCTACTTTCAGTTTGGTGTACTACCTACTTTCAGTTTTGTGTACTACCTACTTTCAGTTTGGTGTACTACCTACTTTCAGTTTGGTGTACTACCTACTTTCCTACGGATCCCGGCATAGATATAGACACAAAAGAAGAAAAAAGATTTGGCTGGGTTAATCGGAACAAGAGAATACACAGACACAGACAGAGAGGGAAACACAGACACAGACAGAGAGGGAAAAGGTCATTGGATAAAAGTTATTCTTGATAACCCTCTAGAAAGATCTCATGAACTTCCACACTCAATCTATCAAGACCCGAGCAGTTCTATTAGAAGATAAGAACCAGAGCTGATGATCAGAACGGCCACAGATGGTATTCATGATTTGGAGATGATGAGGGGAAAGGTAATGGAACATTTATGAGGATACACTGCTTATTTTTGAGCTGTTCATTTCAGCCACAGCTTAAATTGAAAATGAGCCAGACTCTAAAAGCAGTTTCCAACAACATCATGACGCACTCTCCGTTCAGCCTGCTCATGGTTTATATGTATCCTCTCAGTCATGGTGATAAATGCGTGCTGGTGTTATTTAAAGCCTTTGCCCAACAGATCATTGGAGTGTCGATGCACAAGAGGACCAACACCTTTACTCATGACGTATACTTCTGCATACAGAGGCACGTAGGTCAATGTGAGGAAAGAATAAGTGAAATAAGAAAGGTCATGTATTGATCCGGGTTATCCATGAGTTAAAGAAGCATCATGATCACAGAGGGCCAAGCACGTACTTTTAAAGAACATGCGTGTTTCTGTGCTTACTTTCAGTTTGGTGCTTACTTTCACTTCTGTGTACTTCTTACTTTCAGTTTGGTGTACTAATACTTACTTTCAGTTGTTATGACTTACTTTCAGTTTGGTGTACTGCTTACTTTCAGTTTGGTGTACTACCTACTTTCAGTTTGGTGTACTACCTACTTTCAGTTTGGTGTATTACTTTCAGTTTGGTGTACTACCTACTTTCAGTTTTGTGTACTACCTACTTTCAGTTTGGTGTACTACCTACTTTCAGTTTGGTGTATTACTTTCAGTTTGGTGTACTACCTACTTTCAGTTTGGTGTATTACTTTCAGTTTGGTGTACTACCTACTTTCAGTTTTGTGTACTACCTACTTTCAGTTTTGTGTATTACTTTCAGTTTGGTGTACTACCTACTTTCAGTTTGGTGTACTACCTACTTTCAGTTTTGTGTGTTACTTTCAGTTTTATGTATTACCTACTTTCAGTTTTGTGTACTACCTACTTTCAGTTTTGTGTATTACTTTCAGTTTTGTGTATTACCTACTTTCAGTTTTGTGTACTACCTACTTTCAGTTTTGTGTACTACCTACTTTCAGTTTTGTGTATTACTTTCAGTTTGGTGTATTACCTACTTTCAGTTGTGTGTACTACCTACTTTCAGTTTGGTGTACTACCTACTTTCAGTTTTGTGTCCTACCTACTTTCAGTTTTGTGTCCTACCTACTTTCAGTTTGGTGTCCTACCTACTTTCAGTTTGGTGTACTACCTACTTTCAGTTTGGTGTACTACCTACTTTCAGTTTGGTGTCCTACCTACTTTCAGTTTGGTGTCCTACCTACTTTCAGTTTTGTGTACTACCTACTTTCAGTGTTGTGTACTACCTACTTTCAGTTGTGTGTACTACCTACTTTCAGTTGTGTGTACTACCTACTTTCAGTTTGGTGTACTACCTACTTTCAGTTTTGTGTCCTACCTACTTTCAGTTTGGTGTCCTACCTACTTTCAGTTTTGTGTATTACCTACTTTCAGTTTGGTGTACTACCTACTTTCAGTGTTGTGTACTACCTACTTTCAGTGTTGTGTACTACCTACTTTCAGTTGTGTGTACTACCTACTTTCAGTGTTGTGTACTACCTACTTTCAGTGTTGTGTACTACCTACTTTCAGTTGTGTGTACTACCTACTTTCAGTTTGGTGTACTACCTACTTTCAGTGTTGTGTACTACCTACTTTCAGTGTTGTGTACTACCTACTTTCAGTGTTGTGTACTACCTACTTTCAGTGTTGTGTACTACCTACTTTCAGTTTTGTGTCCTACCTACTTTCAGTTTGGTGAACTACCTACTTTCAGTTTTGTGTACTACCTACTTTCAGTTTTGTGTACTACCTACTTTCAGTGTTGTGTACTACCTACTTTCAGTTGTGTGTACTACCTACTTTCAGTTGTGTGTACTACCTACTTTCAGTTTGGTGTCCTACCTACTTTCA
This sequence comes from Harpagifer antarcticus, assembly GCA_902827135.1. Taxonomy (NCBI): domain Eukaryota; kingdom Metazoa; phylum Chordata; class Actinopteri; order Perciformes; family Harpagiferidae; genus Harpagifer; species Harpagifer antarcticus. Next base: position 74,198 of record CADEHL010001325.1, read on the forward strand.
GTTTGGTGTCCTACCTACTTTCAGTTTTGTGTATTACCTACTTTCAGTTTGGTGTACTACCTACTTTCAGTGTTGTGTACTACCTACTTTCAGTGTTGTGTACTACCTACTTTCAGTTGTGTGTACTACCTACTTTCAGTGTTGTGTACTACCTACTTTCAGTGTTGTGTACTACCTACTTTCAGTTGTGTGTACTACCTACTTTCAGTTTGGTGTACTACCTACTTTCAGTGTTGTGTACTACCTACTTTCAGTGTTGTGTACTACCTACTTTCAGTGTTGTGTACTACCTACTTTCAGTGTTGTGTACTACCTACTTTCAGTTTTGTGTACTACCTACTTTAAGTGTTGTGTACTACCTACTTTCTGTTTTGTGTACTACCTACTTTCAATTGTGTGTACTACCTACTTTCAGTTGTGTGTACTACTAGGGGATATCTGCTCTGTCTGATTTCCCTTCTAGTTTTTGTATTTAATCCAATGAATATCTGGTCTTCATCGTGTCATAAAATAGTAAGAAATCGTCCAAGTTGTTTGTCCGCTGGATCACAGAGGAACTACCTTTCAGACTTTTATGAAACGCAGTGACTGATAGCGTGAGATGAGGAATAACCCTTTGAATTATGGAACACATCCAAATCATGGGTTGTCGGGGGATCCGTGAATTATGTTTAACTTTCTACAAAATTACAAGAAACGTAATTCGTGCTGCATTCATGGTGTTGGAATTATTTCATAAATGAGTCCCCGACACTCAAATGCTTTGAGCAATAACAGGAGAAAGATTTCCGAAACATCCAACGAGCACTTGAACGCACCATTAGCTTTCAGGGTCATCTTGTCATTCTAGTTCAAAGATGTTTACTAATGTGATTTCGCTCTCGACTGGAAACACAAACAGAAACCAGTGTGTAAATAAACAGAAAGGTGATGGTGCGTTTGAGGTTTCGTGTTTTTCAGTACTCTTCAAATGCTTTGAGGCTTCATCTCTGCCGTCATGGTCCCAGATAGTGACAGAGAGACAGATTACGACTCTAATCCCCCCGTGGGGAGATGAGAAGCCCCGCTTTGATTTTAACACGATGAGTCACAAGATGGCAGCTTCTTCAGTCAGAGGGGTTCATCATCTGTTCACTATGTGGCCTCACTCACACTCGGATCTACTTTCATTCTGTGTTCCTCTCTGGGTGCAGCAGAACAGAGCGAGTCCCACACGTTGAAATCAGAACTGACATTTCTTTAGAAATCAGACTGTATCGAAGAAAAGTGGAAAAAAGACCCAACTCAATTCAAATCCCAAAAGATCTTAAAGGTCCCCTATCGTACTGTTCTTCATCAGTATATCACAGGTCTCAGATATATCCAGAGCCTGTCTCTGATTGGCTGAAACACCAAACAGGCCTAGCAGCATTACCCATAATCCCCTCTGTTTCAGCCCTGTTTCCAAAGTGCTGATTCTCTGTCTGTTACTTTAGATGAAAATAAGGAGCCCCTCCCCACGCCCCTCTGAGAGACATTTGGTTACAAAGAACTCAATGGAGCTCTAGAGGAGATTCAGGTGATAAGGGGGGGGGGTTACCTTGGTTGCTGATTGGCTAATGGTTACACAAGACAAGATCGTTATGACATCACAAAGTGTCCAAAATCTGATCAGCTCATTTTCAGACAGGTTTTTATAGAAATGGATCAAAAAGAGAGAAAATCTTTGTTCCTGAGACTTTCAGAGTCTCTTTCCACAGAGGGGACACATGTTGATGTAGAGGAGACATGAAGAAGAGGGGACACATGTTGATGTAGAAGAGACATGAAGAAGAGGGGACACATGTTGATGTAGAAGAGACATGGAGAAGAGGGGACACATGTTGATGTAGAAGAGACGTGAAGAAGAGGGGACACATGTTGATGTAGAAGAGACGTGAAGAAGAGGGGACACATGTTGATGTAGAAGAGACATGAAGAAGAGGGGATACATGTTGATGTAGAAGAGACGTGAAGAAGAGGGGACACATGTTGATGTAGAAGAGACATGGAGAAGAGGGGACACATGTTGATGTAGAAGAGACGTGAAGAAGAGGGGACACATGTTGATGTAGAAGAGACGTGAAGAAGAGGGGACACATGTTGATGTAGAAGAGACATGGAGAAGAGGGGATACATGTTGATGTAGAAGAGACGTGAAGAAGAGGGGACACATGTTGATGTAGAAGAGACATGAAGAAGAGGGGACACATGTTGATGTAGAAGAGACATGAAGAAGAGGGGACACATGTTGATGTAGAAGAGACATGAAGAAGAGGGGACACATGTTGATGTAGAAGAGACGTGAAGAAGAGGGGACACATGTTGATGTAGAAGAGACATGGAGAAGAGGGGACACATGTTGATGTAGAAGAGACGTGAAGAAGAGGGGACACATGTTGATGTAGAAGAGACGTGAAGAAGAGGGGACACGTGTTGATGAAGAAGAGGGGACACATGTTGATGTAGAAGAGACATGGAGAAGAGGGGACACATGTTGATGTAGAAGAGACATGAAGAAGAGGGGACACATGTTGATGTAGAAGAGACATGAAGAAGAGGGGACACATGTTGATGAAGAAGAGGGGACACATGTTGATGTAGAAGAAACATGAAGAAGAGGGGACACAAGTTGATGTAGAAGAGACATGGAGAAGAGGGGACACATGTTGATGTAGAAGAGACATGAAGAAGAGGGGACACATGTTGATGTAGAAGAGACATGAAGAAGAGGGGACACATGTTGATGAAGAAGAGGGGACACATGTTGATGTAGAAGAAACATGAAGAAGAGGGGACACAAGTTGATGTAGAAGAAACATGAAGAAGAGGGGACACAAGTTGATGTAGATATATGTAGGTGTATCTGATATACACCTGAACATCAGGAGAGGACTCTTTAAAGTAGAGACACTACAGCTTCACTCTGCAGGTGTTCTCCACACTTAATCTCTGACCTCTGCTGATCCCTCCCTAATGAAGCTGTGCTGCACACGCTGTTCAACAGAGAGAGAGGAGTACTCAGATCTGGTACTTGAGTAAAAGTAGAAGTACTCAGATATTGTATTTGAGTAAAAGTAGAAGTACTCAGATCTGGTACTTGAGTAAAAGTAGAAGTACTCAGATATTGTATTTGAGTAAAAGTAGAAGTACTCAGATCTTGTACTTGAGTAAAAGTAGAAGTACTCAGATCTTGTACTTGAGTAAAAGTAGAAGTACTCAGATCTTGTACTTGAGTCAAAGTAGAAGTACTCAGATCTTGTACTTGAGTCAAAGTAGAAGTACTCAGATCTTGTACTTGAGTCAAAGTAGAAGTACTCAGATCTTGTACTAAAAGTAGAAGTACCAGAGTGTAGGAATACTCTGTTACAGTAAAAGTCCTGCATTCAAAATGTCCCTCAAGTGAAAGACAGTGAAAGTATTCGTTGTGCAGATTGGTCCATTTCAGAATAATATATATGATATGTTTTATAATGATTGATCATGAAAGTGTTCTCAAAGCTGGTGAAGGAGCAGCTAGTCTGAATGGCTTTGTAGACTGCAGTGTAGCTGGTGAAGGTGCAGCTAGTCTGATTTGCTTTGTAGACTGCAGGGTAGCTGGTGAAGGTGCAGCTAGTCTGAATGGCTTTGTAGACTGCAGGGTAGCTGGTGAAGGAGCAGCTAGTCTGAATGGCTTTGTAGACTGCAGGGTAGCTGGTGAAGGTGCAGCTAGTCTGAATGGCTTTGTAGACTGCAGGGTAGCTGGTGAAGGAGCAGCTAGTCTGAATGGCTTTGTAGACTGCAGGGTAGCTGGTGAAGGTGCAGCTAGTCTGAATGGCTTTGTAGACTGCAGGGTAGCCCTCTTCCTCCTCCTCCTCTTCTTCTTCCTCCTCTTCCTCCTCCTCCTCCTCTTCCTCCTCTTCCTCCTCTTCCTCCTCCTCTTCTTCCTCCTCTTCCTCCTCTTCCTCCTCTTCCTCCTCCTCCTCTTCCTCCACTTCCTCCACTTCCTCCTCTTCCTCCGCTTCCTCCTCTTCCTCCGCTTCCTCCTCTTCCTCCTCTTCCTCCTCCTCCGCCTCCTCTCTTCTTCCTCTTCCTCCTCTTCCTCCACTTCCTCCTCTTCCTCCTCCTCCTCCTCTTCCTCCTCCTCTTCCTCCTCTTCCTCCTCCTCTTCCTCCCTCCTCCTCTTCCTCCTCTTCCTCCTCCTCTTCCTCCTCCTCCTCCTCCTCCTCCTCTCATTATCCCCTGCAGATGTTCAGCTCAGTATCAGGTGACCTCAAATCTAATTGATATAAAACTGTGTCGGGGAATCTTAATCTTCTCTTTGCTCTCGGGTTTCTTCCCGTTTGGAGGCCGTTACCCACTGTCCTCACTTCAAAGGAGAAATGGAGGAGGAGCCCTCGTCTCCTCGTCTCCTCGTCTCCTCGGACTCAATCTGTTTTATCTGCTGCATTTTATTTTGGCAGCGCCAGACAAATAAATGGCGGGCAAACAGTGGGTTTAATGCGGAAAGTGATCCAGGGTTACAATGAAAGACGGCCAGTTTCTGTCAAATTCATGTTTTCGTTTGAAAGAAATACATATTATTACCTAGTACGTATTACTTAGTGTTATACCCCTTTTAACTAGGCCCTTTGTGTATCTTGGTATATGTAAATATGTCACATGTGGGACTGCGAGAAACGGTATTTCAAATGTTCTTTATGTAGAACACGTGTAGAATTCTTGAAAAGACTCTACCGACCATATAAACGTTCATTTCTGAATATCTGCAGTTGTTTTGAGACTAAATTACTAAAAGATATTCAATGCCAAAGCACTTTTTTGCCCGCCAAGGTCGAAGGTATTTTTCTCGGGTGTGTCCTGACCCCTGACCCCTGACCCCTGTGTTTCAGAAACGCCTGCAGAATAAAACAAACACAAGACAAAAGAGTCAGGATATATTGGGTCAAAGCTACATCATAGTCTCGTTGCCAGGAGTGTGAACCCTGAAATGTTGAGTAGCCCAACGTGTTATGTTAGAAATGTATAGTATGGGTCCCCAGCTCATAGAAAGTGGATGCTAACCTGTTGGGTAATTTGCACTATTAGCATACGTTGTGTCAATTAGCATATGGAGAAAATAGTTAAAAAAGGGCTCGGACCATTTTGTCATAGTTTATGAAGATGCTGGTCCATTTCTGACCTTTCAGGGGAAGACATGGCAGTTTTGAGTCCGCTACAACTTCAAAATCAGCCCACAGAGTCAAAATATGGCCACTTTCCGGTTAAAACTAGCATTGATCATCCTGCTAATGTCAGAAATGGATTCAGCATCCTCGATAGCCCCCTACACTAGCCCAAAATGGTCAAAATCAGCCAGGAAATGGTTTAACTGTGTTCTGAATATGCTAATTAATGCTAATTGTGCAAATGTCCCAACATAAGCACGTTGGCATCCGGCAGCTTCTATGAGCCGGAGACCCTACTACACATTTCTAACATAAGACGTTGGGTTACTCGACATTTAAGGGTTCACAACAGGACTCTTTGTTGTATAAGATAATAATGTGAATATCTTTAACTGATATCAGGACAAACCTAGCATTCGATGTAGCTCTTATGTTCTGACGGCGACCCAAAGCTTCTCGGGCAAACGGTGAGTTTTAATACGGAAAGTGATCCTCGGCGGGGAATTACAATGCAGCTGAGAGGGGGAATTGGAAGCTTAAGGAAAGGATGTGATGGTAATGACTCTAAGGCGGCATAATCCTCCCCATCTGGGCCCGCCATCGTTTGATATCTATAGTTGAAGGTGATCAGCGCTAATAGCTTTGTTATTCTCTCACACGGGAATATGAACGGAGGGAGCATGGGAAGAGCCATTTGTTTAGTTTTCATTTTGTTTTGGGTTCAAACGTCAGATCGGTTTCAGACGGAGGCGTGTCTAGCGCTTTGTGTGTGTGTGTGTGTGTGTGTGTGTGTGTGTGTGTGTGTGTGTGTGTGTGTGTGTGTGTGTGTGTGTGTGTGTGTGTGTGAGATTGAGTGGAAGCAGATGGAGTTCTGTGTTCAACAGTAATCTCGTTTTGTCTTCTGGAGTCCATGTGACGTGTGAGGTGCTACTGACGCCTCCCATCATGCATCTGATCCTGAAGATCCTCCAGGACGTTTTACCCCTTTAACTTTTAACAAAGTATAATTAGAATCAGTTTGATTGGCCGCTGCATAGCTCACTTGGTGAAGGTGGTCCATTTACTGATGTTCAGTCCTATGCAGGTCGAATCCGTCTTGTTTAATAACAGTGTTCCTCCACATGTCTCATCTCCTCTGTCTCCCCCTTTCTACACTGTCACTCTACTACAGGATAAAATGGCTAAAAGAATAGTCCTTTATTTGTTTTAAATAAATTACATTACTTGTTAGATGCTTCTATCCTGTGGGCAATCCCCACAGGAGCAATTTGGGGTGAAGTGTCTCAGGGACACAACGACATGCTGACTGCAGTGGGGTTTGAACCTGTGACCCCCCGATCGAAACACCAATCCACAGCGCCACACGCCTCCAAGCGACTTACATACATTCGGTCCTGTGGCAAATCCCCACAGGACCGACTTGGGGCGAAGTGACATGCTGACTGCAGTGGGACTCGAACTTGCTACCCCCTGATTGGAAGTCCAGCCCACCATCCACTGAGCCACAGCCCTATAAATAATCAGTTGTATTGGCAGTCTTAACGCTCACTCACCGATACAGGGTTTTTAAAGGGGCAGCTACTATTTACCACAAACCCAAGTGTTCTTGAATGCACCATCTAAATATATGTCGTTAATAACTCTGCAATGTCCTGGCTGCTAAATCCTCTGTGGGACGGAGAAAGGTATTCTGAAGATTAAGAAAGAAAATAGTGTCGTCTAAACATTTAATCATCAATTGAAGTGTCTGCAGGTTACAGAAATTAACTTTAGCCCTTTCCACTTTCAGTCCGGTCTAAATGTGTGAATGCCGGAGTATTCTGGGATGATCCTGCTGGGTCCGGTTCTACCTCCGTGGTTCCCCTCGACCTTTGGCCTACTTTTTTGTTTGACGGATGACTTTATGACACTATTTCAGTCGGGGCTCCCGGGTATGAGACCTTTTCCCCGGGAACGCCTCGTCAGGATCCAGAACCTTCCTCTGCTCCGAAGATACGCCACTGAAAAATACTTTGTCGCTTTGTTCCACGGGTCAAATTTCTCTCGTTAACATTTTGACATCATACACGATGGAGGAAAGGAAATATGTACCCCCCCCTCTCCTGTGCTCAAAATAACTAATGGTGCCCACATGAAGCCAAGGAGAAGCAATTTCATAATGTTTAAGGTATGCAATAAGCCGTATGTAGTGTCTCTACTTTAAAGAGTCCTCTCCTGCTGATGTTCAGGTGTATATCAGTATGTAGTGTCTCTACTTTAAAGAGTCCTCTCCTGCTGATGTTCAGGTGTATATCAGTATGTAGTGTCTCTACTTTAAAGAGTCCTCTCCTGCTGATGTTCAGGTGTATATCAGTACGTAGTGTCTCTACTTTAAAGAGTCCTCTCCAGCTGATGTTCAGGTGTATATCAGTATGTAGTGTCTCTACTTTAAAGAGTTCTCTCCTGCTGATGTCCAGGTGTATATCAGTACGTAGTGTCTCTACTTTAAAGAGTCCTCTCCTGCTGATGTTCAGGTGTATATCAGTATGTAGTGTCTCTACTTTAAAGAGTCCTCTCCTGCTGATGTTCAGGTGTATATCAGTATGTAGTGTCTCTACTTTAAAGAGTCCTCTCCTGCTGATGTTCAGGTGTATATCAGTATGTAGTGTCTCTACTTTAAAGAGTCCTCTCCTGCTGATGTTCAGGTGTATATCAGTATGTAGTGTCTCTACTTTAAAGAGTCCTCTCCTGCTGATGTTCAGGTGTATATCAGTATGTAGTGTCTCTACTTTAAAGAGTCCTCTCCTGCTGATGTGCAGGTGTATATCAGTATGTAGTGTCTCTACTTTAAAGAGTCCTCTCCTGCTGATGTTCAGGTGTATATCAGTATGTAGTGTCTCTACTTTAAAGAGTCCTCTCCTGCTGATGTTCAGGTGTATATCAGTATGTAGTGTCTCTACTTTAAAGAGTCCTCTCCTGCTGATGTGCAGGTGTATATCAGTATGTAGTGTCTCTACTTTAAAGAGTCCTCTCCTGCTGATGTTCAGGTGTATATCAGTATGTAGTGTCTCTACTTTAAAGAGTCCTCTCCTGCTGATGTTCAGGTGTATATCAGTATGTAGTGTCTCTACTTTAAAGAGTCCTCTCCTGCTGATGTTCAGGTGTATATCAGTATGTAGTGTCTCTACTTTAAAGAGTCCTCTCCTGCTGATGTTCAGGTGTATATCAGTGTTTTATTGGGCATTAACCATGTGTTTATGTATTATTGGTATGGATATCGAGCAGTGGCAAACCGTCAGGGCCTTCAAGGTATTCAGAACACCCTGGAACACTCGGATAAAACAAACAAAAAATGTATTGAATTATATAAATAAATGAAATGTATATAAAATGAAGAAATGAGAATGGTATCTGTGTTGTTGATCTGTAATACTACAGTGTTACGTTGATTTGTTTGTCCTTCTCGGACCATGCTCTACTAAAGAAAGCAACCAATCAGATCTTGTTCTGGGTCTCTGGGTAGAATATCCTTCAACAAGGTATTCTACATCCTTGATCGAAGGCCTTGGCCGTTGCAGTGAATGAGAGCGTACGTTTGGACAGACAGTTTGATCAACCAATCAGATATTGATTTGTAGCCAATGGGCGTGTTCTTTCAGAGTTCCCCTCGGTTCCAGGTGCTCTAGAAGGCCCGCTAGTTCACTGGCTCCAGACAGAGGATCTAGATGAAAGTGACGAAGCAATTCATGCCGTTTTATTGTTTTTAACGTTGAAATGACAAGTGCACAGTGTGAAGAGGAAGTTGTTGAGGAATTGTTGTGAGTTCCCTTTTCAAGACGTCAGTTCAGTGAAAAGACGGACATTATAACGCCGCGGAGGGGGGAGGGGTCTGTGTGTCTACAGAAGGTCCAGTTGTGATAGACACGGTTCGCCACTGGTATCGAGAACCGGTACCAAGTCAGTACCGGTACCTGATTGGACGTTATTGGTACCGTTAAGCCGCTGGACAAACGGTGCTGCTATCGGTATATGAATTATGCTACTTCCTTAGTTTAAGCAATTCTGGTTGGTTGGGACCCCTCATCCCGTGTGACGTATCCGGTTTGAGTACCACTCTGATTGGCCACTGTGAATGCCACTCGTCATCTCTCCTAACCGCACTCTTATTGTTGTGAGACTCCCGGGGGCAGACGCAACATCGTGCTAGAAACAGCGTCTCAAGGCTTCTTAACATTTAACAACCTATTAACACTAGAACCGTCAACGGGGTCAATTTGACCCAGAGCTGTTTTTTATTGTATGTAACTTTTTTTCAATAACATATTAAAGTCTCCCAGTCCGTGACTTTTCCTGAAAGTGTGTTATGTAGCACCCTATGTTGTTAAAAATGGTCAATATGAAGTCAGATTGAAGAAATCGGCAAAAGAATTGCAATTTATACCTATTTCCGCCAAGCGGGTCATATTGACCCCACCCCTTTTCGCGCTATTGATTTTGCGTGTAAACAAACATGACGTGTTGCTATAGCAACGCCTTTTGTCTACTGCAGTTCCTTATAGATTGAGAGAGAGAGAGATCGATTGATAGCGACAGTCTGTAATGAAGGAGCCCGCTCACGAGACCCTGCTCGCGCTGCGCTCCGCAGCAAACAGCTGTTTGATTTTCACCCAACAACGACAACCGCCTCACGAAACGCTCTGTTGTAGCGTTAATAAACGAAACAATTTAACTCAATTGCTTGTCAAAATACCACAGGACCATTTTTCTTTTTAAAGCAATACTTTTACTTTGAAAATCAATGCATTCTAATGCTGGGTCAATTTGACCCCGGTGGCGGTTTCAGGTATAAAAAATCTCTGGCGGTTCAAGTGTTAATGATGCATACCCACTTAACGGAAAAAAACTCAGCTAACAGACGATATTAACCATTTGACCTCCACGGAACAGAAGTCCAACACCAAGAGTCGAAATCAACACTTAGCAAAATGGGCTAACGGGGCTAACGGCTACTTTGCACATAACTGGCAAAAGCGATCTTTTCTACGTCATTTTATCATAAAAACGGTTAATCCAATGTCTCTGTGTAACTTTAAATGATTACTGATAATCCATCATTACAATTATAAATAATAAACGCAATAAACGGATTATAATGGTTAGCCAATGTAAAATATCAAAGTTCTTTCTTTCCTAATTTTGTCCCTAATGTTGTTCCGTAGCTCTCCCTCATCACACAGCTACTTGGAAAGTGTTGGGATGAGTTCAGATGCCAGAGGACGGGAGTTATAGCTGGGATTAAATCAACAGGACATGTGTTTAATGACTCCTCTGCAGGTCAGCGAAATGCCTGAAGTGTGAAATGAGAGAGCAGATCAACCAGAGCCAACTTCGAAACCTCTGAGAAGCGTTCAGGGGCAACTCGTAATGTGCGAAACTGGTGTGTTTGTGTAGCGGGATGTTGATACAGGATTTCATTTTTGGTGTGTTTAACTTGGAAAATGGTGTTTTGTTAAAGTATGATTTGTTTCTTTCTTAGGAGGACTAACTTTGGTTTCAGGAGTATTTTTATTTTATTAAACACAATATTGTACAATTAAAATCAGATGGAATTTAATTTTAATTTGATTTAGAAAAATGTATTTGTATTTTATTGGGTTTTGTTTGGTTTTTATTCTGTCATTAAGAAAAGTATATTTATTACAATATTCCTAAAAATACAGAATTACACCAAAAAACACAGATATCCAAACCTAATAACCAGACAAACAAATAAAAATGTGGGTAAAAGTAAACACAAACAAATGTTATTAGAGTAAACTTTGGAACACAAATTCATAAAGTATGAAACAGAATCAAATAAATACAGATTATTTGTCTGGTCAATTCAGATTTAGCTGCAAAAAGAGATCGTGACCTTTCAAGATTGTACAGCACTGGAGCCTACATTTCCCATAATGCACCTGGTTGCATTTTTTGTAAGAACGTCCCGCCTCAAATGCTGACGTCTTTCCAACTCCAGGACTTGAAACGTAGACAAAATACTGTGTTGTCGCCGACCTAAGGTCAAGTGTTTGGAGCGGGGTTGTACTAACCATGAACATGAAACAAGTAGTCATTAAGAGGATGTTTATCTCTCTTCTAAAAGCCACATGTGGACATTAAAACATTTTAAGAGCACAATAATCAATAATCCACCATAACTTATTCTATTGTTCTGTTTATTTATGTTGTTTTAAATAAAAAATACACTTTCTAGTTCACATCAGTTCGCTCCGTGTGTATATTTACGGATAGATGTCGTACCAAGCTTTGACACCACTGTATGTCATAATGCCTTTAGACTTACTGACCGGCTCAGTGTCTCCCCCCGGAGGCGGAGCTGAGCGCTGCAGTGTGTTTCCTCTGGCATGTTGGTGAATGTGTCACTAATGCTCAGTAAGACCAGGGACACGCCGGGAATGTAGACACACACACACACACACACATATACACTCACACGCACACACACTCCCGATGTATCAGTCCGAGACATCAGGAGAAAATGTGTCTGAGGTTAAATGTAAAGAATCCTGTCTGAGCTGAGACACCTGAATGTCTCTGATCTGCAGTTATGATGCATGTGAGTTGTTGTTGTTGTTGTTGTTGTTGTTGACTAAATGGACTGTATTAATAAAGAACTTGTCCAGGCATTGCAACCATTGAAAGTACTTTTATACAAATACAAGACAGCATTCACGAGCATTGTGTCCGACGGCGACCTTTAGAGCCTTGAAAGGTGCCTATACACATTGAATGCATTGTTATTATTATTATTATTATTATTATAGGACTAATAAACATTCATACACACTCACACACACTCACACACCAGCCTGTCCTCCTACAAAAAACGACCATATAGGCCGATTGTTCATGTCCTTACGACCCGGAGACACGTTTGAAAGTGCATGTTGTTTCTTACACGACCACTAGAGGTGCTCTAGAGCTCGTGTAAGAAACAACATGCTCCCGGCCCGTTCATTCACAAATCACCCTCTCTGGAAAATCCTAAATTGTGGAATAGTTTGAACATTAAAACGCTTTTTGATTAGATTTCTGGCGAGAAGTGTATATTGTACACAGTGATATCTGCGTTACTCATCCACTAAAACACATCAGTTTATCCTTAATTACACCATATTGATTGGTTCAAATTGTGTACAATGCTTTTGTGTTTTTAACCTTCGATTCAGAGAAACAAATAGTTTTTTCGGAGTTTCCGAAGACACTACACTACCCAGAATCCCCAGCTATCGTTTGGTACTACAACATCCGCCTTGCTTTACAAACCCCGTGATTAGTCATCAAGCCCTGTGATTGGATGTTGGTGTGGCGACAAGGTTACGCTGAGCATCAAGCAGCTCTTTGAAATGGAATGGAGCCACGGCAGACTTTCCTAAACTGGACTTGGACGGGTCAGATCACTCGCAATAAAGTATTATTTTATTTAAAAAAAATGTTTTTCCGATTTCTTATCGCATAAACACCATATCCCAACATGCATTGCGGCTAAAACAATCGATGTTTTAGCCTATCAAAACCTCTGAAAAAAGAATCGAAAGAGAAAAAGCTATGGGAAAAACAGAAAAGCATTGTACACAATTTAAACCAATACATGTCGTATAATTAGGATAAACTGATGTTTCTAGATGAGTTCTGCAGATATCTGTTACATCATTTGATCATTGGTTTCATTATGAAAACGTCGAGACCGGAAATACTGTTTTCAACCCGTAACTTTACATGGAGGCTGCCGCATGCCTCAAATCATCTTCGTACCATGCTGCGAATGGATCTGGCCCTTCCTACATCCAGGACATGGTTAAACCGTACACCCCAGCACGTGCACTCCGCTCTGCATCAGCCAAACGACTCGCTGCACCCTCGCTGCGAGGGGGACCCAAGTTCCCATCAGCAGAAACACGTGGGTTTGCTATCCTGGCTCCAAGATGGTGGAATGAGCTCCCCATTGACATCAGGACAGCAGAAAGCTTACACACCTTCCGGCGCAGACTGAAAACTCATCTCACTTCCAGCCATAGAATTACTAACAAGGCACTTATATACTAATAAAGGACTGGCTTCTCTAAAGCCAGCTGAGTAGCACTTGAAATGTTTGGCTCTATGAAACCTGATGTACTTTATGATTCTGTTTTCTTCAAGGTTGTGTCTTCCTGGTCGAACGCACTTATTGTAAGTCGCTTTGGATAAAAGCGACAGCTAAATGTAACGTAATGTAATATCTATCAAACTATAGATCCTACATATCGACTGGACGTGGATTCTAAAAGTATAAGATACACTTCTCGCTAGAAATCTAATCAAAAAGCGTTTTAATGCAAACTATCTACAATTTAGGATTTCACAGAGAGCGTTATTTGTGAATAAACGACCATCTGTAACGTTGGCATTCAACGGAAGCCCTAGAGGGCGAACACTTTAAAACGTATTTATAGGACGTATTAAGCGCCTGAACAAACGGCCCATTTGGTCGTATGAGTTGGAGGACTTGTTGGAACACCAATCATTTGGGATTTTGCCCAAGGACATTTCGACATGTTAACTTTTTTTATGTTCAGCCTTAGCGGTAAGATTTCAATTTATCGGACAAATGGGAATATTGTTAAATATTATCTGTTTGTTTTTCGGTGTAGTTCAATTAGTACCAAAGTGCACGAATGACGCACAGGTTGGGCTAGTTCTGAAGGTCGTGTCTGTCTGTCAAGAGAAGAGAAGATAGAAAGTACTTTATTCATCGCAATTTGGGAATTGTTTTTGTCGCAAAACAAAACAAGGCATTGCACACAAAAGTGTAGAAATAAACAAATCTAAGATATAAACATCTCAGAATAGAAATCGAACAAACCAGCGTTAGAGAGTCCACAATTAGCAATGAATTATCTTCAGCCAATCAGCAGAGCAGGAAGTCAGGAGTGAGAAAGGTTAACGTCACCAGGTCGCCTCAAACCTGCTTTCCAGCTTGTCCGTGCACTCTCTGTTGTTTTGCTAAACTGTGTGATTATATACGAGACACGATAAACAGTTCATATTCATAAAGTACCGCCGGTTCAATAGATTACAACTTCTTCCCCAAAACAACACTTTCTAATGTTAGATCATCCTTAGTGTTAACTAACTGTGTGTGTGTGTGTGTGTGTGTGTGTGTGTGCGCGTGTGCGTGTGTGTGTGCGTGTGCGTTTCTGATGGGGTGAGGGGGGGTTCTGTTGGGTGCCACACGACCTTATCAACCCCCCAAACACACACACACACACACACACACACACACGCCTCTCGGCTCTAAAACCTCTGGCAGCCTCCACCTGCCCTCCTCCCCAACGACACATCGCCAACACTGGCATAGTGTATGTTTAAACGTGTGTGTGTGTGTGTGTGTGTGTGTGTGTGTGTGTGTGAGTGTGAGTTGCAGGTCCATCTTGTTTTTTTCATTTGCTCCGTGACATTTGTTGCTGCAGCTGAACATGTGCTAGACAATTTCTGTATTCTTCCAGCAGTGGACAGCTGCGGCGTGAATTACACTAAAGCTGCTGCTTTAGGAGGGATTAGTGTGTGTGTGTGTGTGTGTGTGTGTGTGTGTGTGTGTGTGTGTGTGTGTGTGTGGGTGTGTGTGTGTGTGTGTGTGGGTGTGTGTGTGTGGGTGTGTGGGTGTGTGTGTGTGTGTGTGTGGGTGTGTGTGGGTGTGGGTGTGTGTGTGTGTGTGTGTGTGTGGGGGTGTGTGTGGGTGTGTGGGTGTGTGTGTGTGTGTGTGAGTGGGTGTGTGGGTGTGTGTGGGTGTGGGTGTGTGTGTGTGTGTGTGTGTGTGTGTGTGTGTCAGAGGTCTTGACCAGAACTGTTACTGTCTCTCTAAACTTCACTTTAATCTTTTAAACAAACTCATTCGACGAGACGTGCTCTAAAAACAATATGTACATTGACTTACATTAACTTACATGTACTACCCTTACCTTTACATTGACTCACATTGACTTACACTACCTTACTTTAACTTACTTGAGCGTACAATCTTTACGTAGACTTACATCTTATATTACCCTGCATTAACAAACATAAACTAACATTAACTTATATGAATTTACTTAAACGTAAAATCATTACATTAACTTCCATTGACTTACATGACCTAACATTACCTCACATTGACTTACATGACCTAACATTACCTCACATTGACTTACATGACCTAATATCACCTCACATTGACTTACATGACCTAACATTACCTCACATTGACTTACATGACCTCACATTGACTTACATGACCTAACATTACCTCACATTGACTTACATGACCTAACATTACCTCACATTGGCTTACATGACCTAACATTACCTCACATTTACTTACATGACCTAACATTACCTCACATTGGCTTACATGACCTAACATTACCTCACATTGACTTACATGACCTAACATTACCTCACATTGGCTTACATGACCTAACATTACCTCACATTGACTTACATGACCTAACATTACCTCACATTGACTTACATGACCTAACATTACCTCACATTGACTTACATGACCTAACATTACCTCACATTGACTTACATGACCTAACATTACCTCATATTGACTTACATGACCTAACATTACCTCATATTGACTTACATGACCTAACATTACCTCACATTGACTTACATGACCTAACATTACCTCATATTGACTTACATGACCTAACATTACCTCATATTGACTTACATGACCTAACATTACCTCACATTGGCTTACATGACCTAACATTACCTCACATTGACTTACATGACCTAACATTACCTCACATTGACTTACATGACCTAACATTACCTCACATTGACTTACATGACCTAACATTACCTCACATTGACTTACATGACCTAACATTACCTCACATTGGCTTACATGACCTAACATTACCTCACATGAGACTTGACTCAGCATGAAGTAAACACCCGTCATCGGGTTGGACGAGACGGACAAAGTCAAAATATACAATATTGCGAATCCAATTTAAAGGTAATGATCTAACATTAACTCACATTAACATAAAATCCTTATAATAACTTACATACCCTTACCTTTATTGACTTACATTGACTTACATTAACTGACATTGACTTGCATGAACACTTATGGGGCATTTCCACTACAGCGCGGAGCTCGCTTTAAGCGTGCCGTGCCCCGCCCATTTCTGGTTGCGTTTCCACTTAGTAGTTCCGGCTAGCGGGAAATACTTCACAGTTTGTTCTGCCCCATAAAATCGAGGTTCTATCGGGGCCAACAACCGGGCTGAGTCGGGCTGAGCATGCTAAACTAGAGAGAGAATCGCTGGCAAGGGAGCTACAACTACAACTAGATGAACATATGACCGTGATTTAATTGTAATACGTTTCTAACTGATACCGGTTAGTAACAACATACTGATACCGGTTAGTAACAACATACTGATACCGGTTAGTAAGAACCATGAATTAATGCTTTGAGTCTGCAGACAGACGGCAGGCGAAGAACCTTTTAAAATGCGTGCTTTCTGAATGGAGCTTGGCTAAGCTAACGCAGTTTATGCTCCGACCGTCCACACTCACAACAACGGCCTACAGACATAAATAAACCAGCGACCAGTGGCGAGCCGTCAGGGCCCTCTGTGAGGGCCTAAGATATTCTAAAGAATAATTGTATATAATAATATAATTATAATTATTATTATTTTAATTATTTTTTTTTATAATATTATTTTTGTTAAATGTTTCATTAGTTTTACCAAAATAACTTGATTTAATTGTATTTAAAATAACATTTCCAAAGAAATAAATCCTTCGAATCTGCCTGTTCAGTTTCTGTTGGAATGTGAAGGGTTAAATGCGTCTCTGGAGTTATGTGAAAATATAACTCGCATAGCTTGAAAATAGCTGGAAATAAGGTCTGTGAAAACGAACCTGTTTGATAAATGCACGTTTTGTCCAGCCGGATAATATCCACGTGTCTACCCTACTTTTATTATTTTCTAATCATAAATCTAAACGATAGATTTATGATTAGCATAAGTTCGTTCATGATGGCTCACTTCAGTGATAGTGATGACATCGTTGCGAAATTATTAACCGAGTCATTTTCCAGATTGAGTTCCAATGATGAACTGGAGAGGCAAAGGATCAGCTGAATGACCCGCAAGCTCTTCATCCAGAAGGACAGGAGGATGGACTTTGTGTTTCAGTGATTGATCATCAAGTCCTTTTCAATGCGGGCCGCCGTGCCGACTTCATTCATTTGTAATTGTTACTTGGCTGTGGGTGCCCTGTCATGATAGGTGTTTATATGGTGTTGTTCTGTGTGGTAGAGGGAGGGGGGTCAGAGGGCCTAGGTATAAAAGTCACGGCTCGCCACTGCCAGCGACTGTACTCACCATGACACAGGCAGTCTGTGGTTTGAACTTGTTTAACTTCTGTCTAGTTCCTGAACAGATCTGAGGAGCTGTGAGCTCTGAGTGCTAACGGCTAACGGCTGATGTTGGTTTTGTGGTTAGCATTGAAGATGACGTCACGGCTCCGCCTACACTGCGTTACTATAGTTACCGCCCCAGTTCCTAAACTGTAATGGAGACGCAGCAGAAAGTGAGCCGGGCCTACCAAGGCCTACCCATACCGAGCGAGGCCCTGTAGTGGAAATGCACCATAAGAGTACCACAAACTACCTAAATGACTTGGTCAGTGTAATGTCTTAAAGTAAGTTCACTTAAACTTGATCATAAATAATGTGCAGATAACGGCTAAATAGGTAAAGCTTGAACAGTTACTACGATATCCAAACTGTGAGACCATTTATTCACGACTTTTTTACATTACTTTTGATATATTGCCACATTCAACATCTTCAGAGTTTTATATTTTAAGCTTTTTTGCGGCAGCAGTGCCTAAACCTCCTCTCCAGGATTAATGTAACACCTCCTAACAAATCACTTGTAACATCACATCTGCACTGAGGGATGTGTAAGTGTTTCGGGGGTTAAGCTGAGGGTCTTTGGACGAGCACTTTGATGTTCGGCTCGCTCAGCTCGGGATTCGCTCCGGTTGGATCTTCACCGTGAATCATTTCTCGCCACAGAGAATATATTGATTTCCACAGGAAGACGCTTAAAACCCTGAAATGGTGGAGGGTAAGGCGACACCGCGCAGCAGAGAGGGGGTTTCTGCTCTGAGAGCCTCTTGTGTGTTAATCGCTCGATCTGCAGAATCTGAGTCTGCCAACTCTCAATCCTTTCATTGAAGAGTTTGAAGAGGCGGCCAGAGCCTCAGAGTTCAAGATGCAGTCTGGAGCTGTAGTGTATGTAAAGAGTGTACGCTCAAGTCAGTTACAATAGGGTAGTGTAAGTCAATGTAAGCCAATAAAGGTAAGGGTATGCAAGTAAATGTAAGTTAATGTAGGTAATGTAAGTTAAAGTTGGGTAGTGTAAGTCAATGTAATGCACTTTGTGATGTCTTCTCTTCATGAATGTGTCGCCGGTGCGTCGGGGAACTCACGCAGCATCAGAAAATAAAACCCTCTCTCTTTTCCTCCGTACCCAAATCTTTTAAAAACAGGGGAACAACGAGCGGATACGGATTTGCTGCCGATCTGACGTCAAATCAGCAGCGGACCCACAGAGAGTTGCTATCAGAAACAATGCCTGACGTGTTTTGGACGTGATCTCGTCTTTGTTTACATTAGCGTCGCTAACACTGCTAACCTGTACTGGAGAGCACGTGTTTAAAAAGCAGGAACTCACCTTGTGATAAACCCGCAAGAGAAAAAGCATTTGAGCTCCATACTGTTTCAGAAATCATCCTTGATGTGGTTTAGAATAGGATGAAGTTTTATCACAGCAGGATTTAACTTTATCTCCGGTAGAATTCTGATCAGGCATTAGCTCCGCCTCCTCTTTTTTTTTCAAGTTAAGGACCTAAGATCCGCGTTTCTCTAACAGGGCTGCAATAGAGGGGTATGAGCAGTAAGAAACACCTGTTCTTCCTCAACCTGCTATAAAGAGTAACCAGTGATGTGCTCATTCCATCAAACAGTACAGTATCACGGACAAAAAGCCAAAGTTCACCAAGCTTCTACAAACCAGAAGGACCACAGCATGATCACGTATTTAAACGCCGAAAACAACTGACGTTTATGGGTTTTCAGCAAGCGAACGTAGAAGCACCAGGATGTTTTAAAACCGCCTATAACGTCTCGTAGGTGGAGATGCGTTGAATGCACAAACCAGAATGTTTCAGGCCCTGATTCAGTATTTGTTCTGGTCATCTTCTCATTTAGGGGAAAACATTTTAAACCATTTGTATAGGTTTCTGTGTTATCTAACTACTAAACCCTACATCTGTCCTCAGTAGGTGGAGTTTGTAGAACAGCCACAGTTCACTTCTACAATCTTCAGATTATCTTCTGACACCAAACAGCAGCTTCGAGTAGACAAGAGGGAGCGATCACCAGCATGACCTCAGCATTGATCATTTATTTAAATGCCCAAAACAGCTGATGTTCATGAGTTCACAGAAAGAAAAAGCAGCAGGTCTTAAAACGCCCAAAACCTCTTGGACAGTAGGTCCAGATGGTTGGATGCACAAACACCAGAAAGCCAACGTTGTCCAGAAGGTCCTGATTCAGTATGTTTCTGGTTATCAGACATTTTCTCATTTAGGGTAAAACTGGAATACATTTTAAACCGTTTTTATAGATTTCTGTGTTATCTAACTACTAAACCCTAAATCTGTCAATGGTCACCAAGATGTGTTTTACTTTTCCACCAAATTTCACCCACCTTTATTTGATCTTTTGACCTGTTAATGGTCAAACAATCCTCACTGGGTGGTTTCTAGTAACCATGAAGGTTGCTCACCAAAGAGGTCCATGACCTTCCTCAGCAGGTGGAGTTGTCAATGTTCATATTTCCTTTATTTCAGCACCTAAAGCACTTCTGTTGGCTTTAACACTAGAACCGCCAACGGGGTCAATTTGACACAGAGCTGTTTTATATTGTATGTAACTTTTTTTCAATAAAATATTAAAGTCTCCCAGTCCGTGACTATTCCTGAAAGTGTGTTATGTATGTGCTCTGTTGTTAAAAATGGTCAATATGAAGTCAGATTGAAGAAATCGCCAAAAGAATTGCCATTTATACCTATTTCCGCCAAGCGGGTCATATTGACCCCACCCCTTTTCGCGCTATTGATTTTGCGTGTAAACAAACATGACGTGTTGCTATAGCAACGCCTTTTATCTACTGCAGTTCCTTATAGATTGAGAGATAGATTGAGAGAGAGAGAGATCGATTGATAGCGACAGTCTGTAGTGAAGGAGCGCGCTCCCGCTCACGAGACCCTGCTCGCGCTGAAACAGCTGTTTGCTTTTCACCCAACAACGACAACCGCCTCACGAAACGCTGTGTTGTACCGTTAATAAACAAAACAATTTAACTCAATTGCTTGTCAAAATACCACAGGACCATTTTTCTTTTTAAAGCAATACTTTTACCTTGAAAATCAATGCATTCTAATGCTGGGTCAATTTGACCCCGGTGGCGGTTTTAGGTATAAAAGATCTCTGGCGGTTCAAGTGTTAAAGCTTAGATATCATGGAGCATTTTAGTTGTCTTAACTTTTGCTGTCTTCCGGTAGTAGATGTGTTGGAAAAAGGCAACACAATTGAGATATGTATTGACCCTGTGGTTGGTTGTAGGCTAAGGAGTTTGTAGATGAGGCAATACCCTGAATTCCCCATATGTTTAGCACCTATGGCACTTCCTTTGGCTTAAAAAGTTAGATATCATGGAGCATTTTAGTTGTCTTAACTGCTGTCTTCTGGTAGTAGATGTGTTGGAAGAGCCACCATAAAAGGAAATAATGGAGATATTATTTGACCCTGTGGTTGGTTGTAGGCTAAGGAGTTTGTAGATGTTCAAATACCCATTTATTGAGCACCTATGTCACTTCTTTTGGCTTTAACACTTAGATATCATGGGGCAATGTAGTTGCCTTAGTCCTTTTGCTGTTTTCTGGTAGTCCTTGTGTTGGTAAAACAACCACATAACGAATAATGGAGATAGGAATGGACCCTATGGTTGACTGCCATCTTAAATACAACAAACAACCTCTTTTCGTCAGATGGAAGTGTAGATTCCGCTTTGCGAGCCTTTGGCATCATGCTGGAGCGTTTCACCAGCGCTCACTAAACCCTGAACAGTAAAGAACCTGACGGAGGGGTCATCCCGAGCTTCAGAGTCCGCAACTGCAGCAGTTGTTCGTCTGTTAAAACCTTAACCTTCCTGTTGTCCTTGGGTCAAATCTGACCCGTCTCCATGTCAAGATAAAGGGTTATGTTAGTGCCAGAAAAATAACATGTGTGCTTCTATACCTGTTTTTTTGTGAGGAAATAATTAAGATCACTTTCATTAGGTTTTGGGTTTTATTCAAATGTAAAGTATCTGCGGACAATGTTGTAGAATCAACATGTTTGCCTTTTTAAACTCAGAAATTAGGTTTGAATTTGTGTAAATGACGTCTATTGACCGTACATTTAGAAAGGAACAGTGACTTTTAAATCGGAATAAAGTTGGATCAGAAGGTGTAAGCAGAGGTGGGAAGTATTGGAGTACAAATACTTCGTTACTGTACTTAAGCACATTGTTCTGGTATCAGTACTTTACTCCACTACTTATTTTTCTGACGACTCTTTACTTTGACTTCTTACATTTTGAACACAAATACCTGTACTTTCTACTTCTTACATGTTGAACACAAATACCTGTACTTTCTACTTCTCACATGTTGAACACAAATACCTGTACTTTCTACTTCTTACATTTTGAACACAAATACCTGTACTTTCTACTTCTTACATGTTGAACTCAAATACCTGTACTTTCTACTTCTCACATGTTGAACTCAAATACCTGAACTTTCTACTTCTTACATGTTGAACTCAAATACCTGTACTTTCTACTTCTTACATGTTGAACTCAAATACCTGTACTTTCTACTTCTTACATGTTGAACCCAAATACCTGTACTTTCTACTTCTTACATGTTGAACACAAATACCTGTACTTTCTACTTACATGTTTAACACAAATACCTGAACTTTCTACTTCTTACATGTTGAACCCAAATACCTGTACTTTCTACTTCTTACATGTTGAACACAAATACCTGTACTTTCTACTTCTTACATGTTGAACACAAATACCTGTACTTTCTACTTCTTACATTTTGAACACAAATACCTGTACTTTCTACTTGTTACATGTTGAACCCAAATACCTGTACTTTCTACTTCTCACATGTTGAACTCAAATACCTGAACTTTCTACTTCTTACATGTTGAACTCAAATACCTGTACTTTCTACTTCTTACATGTTGAACTCAAATACCTGTACTTTCTACTTCTTACATGTTGAACCCAAATACCTGTACTTTCTACTTCTTACATGTTGAACTCAAATACCTGTACTTTCTACTTCTTACATGTTGAACCCAAATACCTGTACTTTCAACTTCTTACATGTTGAACCCAAATACCTGTACTTTCTACTTCTTACATGTTGAACACAAATACCTGTACTTTCTACTTCTTACATGTTGAACTCAAATACCTGTACTTTCTACTTACATGTTTAACACAAATACCTGAACTTTCTACTTCTTACATGTTGAACCCAAATACCTGTACTTTCTACTTCTTACATGTTGAAACACAATACCTGTACTTTCTACTTCTTACATGTTGAACACAAATACCTGTACTTTCTACTTCTTACATGTTGAACTCAAATACCTGTACTTTCTACTTCTTACATGTTGAACACAAATACCTGAACTTTCTACTTCTTACATGTTGAACTCAAATACCTGTACTTTCTACTTCTTACATGTTGAACTCAAATACCTGTACTTTCTACTTCTTACATGTTGAACTCAAATACCTGTACTTTCTACTTCTTACATGTTGAACTCAAATACCTGTACTTTCTACTTCTTACATGTTGAACTCAAATACCTGTACTTTCTACTTCTTACATGTTGAACCCAAATACCTGTACTTTCTACTTCTTACATGTTGAACTCAAATACCTGTACTTTCTACTTCTTACATGTTGAACTCAAATACCTGTACTTTCTACTTCTTACATGTTGAACTCAAATACCTGTATTTTCTACTTCTCTCATTTCCCAAACAGCTGGTTCCTTTAGTCTGAATGTGTGTTTGATGCGTGATCATTATTCTTTAGAGTCATTGCGTGCCTATTGATTTGAACACGATCCGTGTATCCATCACTTCCTGGTCTTCTCTAAAGAAGAGGGACCAATGGAAACGTTGTCATGTTGCCGTTGTTCAGCATGGAAACATTCATTAGCTAACAATTACATTATTGTTCTATTGATATAAAGGGAGGTCAGGTACTCTTTAAAGCAGCTGCTAGTTATGGGTACTTTTTACTGAAGTACACTTCAAAGCCTCTTTACTTTCACTTGAGGAAAGAAGTTTAGTCAGTACTTCTACTTTCACCAGAGTATTTTTAAACACGAGTATCTGTACTTCTACTTGAGTAAAGGATGTTTGTACTTTTGCCCTCTCTGGGTGTAACACATATTTGGGTAATTATTGATACTATATAAACAGTGAAACCCTGAGGAGACAAGTTGATAGGAAGACAACACAAGGTTTTAAAAATCATCTGAGCGACGCCAACGTCTGCCTGATCCTCGTCTCCACCTTTCCTCGCTGTGTTTTCAGAGGCTGTAAATATCTCCATCAAACCGGCTCGCTGTGTGGTCGATTGTAAAGACGTCCCCGCGACGCTGCCACTCGCCTTTCCCGTTAAAACATCTCGTTAAAGAACTCGTTATCTTTGTGCGGCGTGGCGTTCCTCGCAAACACCCAGATGGTTTTCCACTTCTGAAGAGAGTCCTCGATAAACAAATCCCTCCCCACAAAACAAAGAGCGTTCGCTGAGGTTTCGACACCCAGATGCAGTTTCATTCGCCCGTTAAAGGAAGCAAAGGTCGTGTTGTGTTACAGTCGGGGTCATTTACTGTCTTAACTTAACGCCTTAAAGAGATTCTTCTTCTCTGGTGTTTCATTTTAATGGAGACCAGATCGTTGGGTTTGTGTGTTCGAAAGTCAACCAACACGTGGAATAAAGTTCTGTGGTTTTTTTAAAATAAAGAGGGTGAAGAAGTGTCTGACTTCTTCTTCTGTGTTCTTCTGTTTTTAGCAGGTTGAATTCAGTGGCGAACCGTGTCTATCACAAGTGGACCTTCTGTAGACGCCCCCCCCCCCTCCCAGGCGTTATAATGTCCGTCTTTTCACTGAATTGTCGTCTTGAAAAGGGAACTCACAACAATTCCGCAACAACTTCATCTGCACCTGTTGCACTTGTCATTTCAACGTTAAAAACAATAAAACGGCATGAATTGCTTCGTCACTTTCATCTAGATCCTCTGTCTCGAGCCAGTGAACTAGCGGGCCTTCTCGAGCACCTGGAACCGAGGGGAACTCTGGAGGAACACGCCCATTGGCTACAAATCAATATCTGATTGGTTGATCAAACTGTCAGTCCAAACGCTCTCATTCAGTGCAACGGCCAGGGCATTCGATCAAGGATGTAGAATACCTGGTTGAAGGATATTCGACCCAGAACAAGATCTGATTGGTTGCTTTCTTTTCTACTGAAATGCGTAGTGCATGGTCCGAGAAGGACAAACAAATCAACGTAACACTGTGATATTACAGATCAACAACACAGATACCATTCTCATTTATTCATTTAGATACATTTTATTTATTTAATTACATTGATTTCTTGTTTGTTTTATCTGAGTGCTCCAGGGTGTTCTCTGAATACCTTGAAGGCCCTGACGGTTCGCCACTGGTTGAATTCCTCCAGACTGAATCAGAGGTCAGTTATTCACTGAGGCGATGATTCAGTTTCACTGTTTAAATGTTTCTGCTGTTTGTCACTGAGTGTTAAACCAGATCCTGAAGGCATCTTCAAGCTAGAGGGCAAGTGCCAATGCCTTTTCTCTAAATCCTGTTTTGTCATCAAGGGGCTTTGAGTGCCGATTGATTGAAAATGTGGATGTTAGAAAAGTCACTTTGAAGAATTTTCTTGAACAAAACTGAACTTTTTCTGCCAACCATGCCTTTATTTTGAAGAATAATAAAAACTTGTATTAATAACCTACA
The DNA here is from genome assembly GCA_902827135.1 of Harpagifer antarcticus. Classification (NCBI taxonomy): domain Eukaryota; kingdom Metazoa; phylum Chordata; class Actinopteri; order Perciformes; family Harpagiferidae; genus Harpagifer; species Harpagifer antarcticus. The sequence continues at coordinate 99,606 of CADEHL010001325.1, forward strand.
AAGTAACTAAAGCTTTTAAATGAATGTAGTGAAATAAAAAGTGCAATATTTGCTTTTTGTGTGGAATTTGGACCCTGAAGGCACCGTGGTTCTCTCTACAAAAATCCAATGGTATTTTTCCTTTGGATTATTGCAGGAAATAATCTCTGTATTGTTCTTGAGATAACATTCTTCTCTTCAGCTTGTGTTAACCACAGACTGTATCTCAGGCTAACAATCAAAAAACACATTCAGAGCACCATTGACTTCCAGAACAGGGGACTGGAAGTGGTCATTTCTTTTACTTTATTGAACATTTTCAAAGAAATCAAGAATTCAGGTGTGTAGAAATTGGTAAAATTGAAGGGCTTTTTTACTTTTGCAACATTTAACACCAGTCATTAAGAAACCCAATAAATACTAGAGAACTTATTTTCCAGATTCAAAGGCTTAACTATCATATGCAACTACAGTGTGGATATGAAAATCTGAAGTCCCAGGCTCCTCCAACAGCGCAATATAGAAGACATGAAACAATAAATCAATAAAATAGTGCAGGTTATGTTGCAAGACCAAGTGTGGATAATGCAAATATCAACTATTTACATGTAAAAAGGAATATAATATAAGCTAAATATCCTAAGTAAATGCAGGAGTCTATAAACAAGAACAGTACATAGAACAAGATAAACAAGAACAGAGTGTAAAATGAATACTGTCCACACTGAAACGTTGGCTTGAAATGAAACACTGTTTATTGGAGTCATCTAAACCCAGAACCAAGGCCCTTGTGCAGACAGCGTTGCGTGCATCACGTCCAACTGAAACAAAACCAGAGTTTAAGCACTTTAAATTCCTCCCTAAACCTGTTGCCCCATCTGAACGAGGTCCAAGATGTTCTGGGGGTTAAGTGGTTTTGTGCTCTGAGCGGTAATGAAGTGAAGTGACAGCTCCAGGTGGCCGAGCAGCAACTGTTGGCGCTCAGAGATAAATAATAAGAACAACTGTGAGCCGAGGAACAGAGGACAAGAAGAGAGAAAAGTACACACATCCTTTACTCAAGTACTCGTGTTTAACAGTAGAAGTAGAAGTAGAATAAACTTCTTTACTCAACTTCTTTAGTCAAGTAGAAGTACAGATACTCGTGTTTAAAAATACTCTGGTGAAAGTAGAAGTACTGACTAAACTTCTTTACTCAAGTGAAAGTAAAGAGGCTTTGAAGTGTACTTCATTACATTGCATTTAGCTGACGCTTTTATCCAAAGCGACTTACAATAAGTGCATACGACCAGGAAGACACAGCCTTGAAGAAAACAGAATCATAAAGTACATCAGGTTTCATAGAGTCAAACATTTCAAGTGCTACTCAGCTGGCTTTAGAGGAGCCAGTCCTTTGTTAGTATACAAGTGCTTTGTTAGTAATTCTATGGCTGGAAGTGGAGTCGAAAGAGATGAGTTTTCAGTCTGGAATGTGTGTAAGCTTTCTGCTGTCCTGATGTCAATGGGGAGCTCATTCCACCATCTTGGAGCCAGGATAGCAAACCCACGTGTTTTTGCTGATGGGAACTTGGGTCCCCCTCGCAGCGAGGGTGCAGCGAGTCGTTTGGCTGATGCAAAGCGGAGTGCACGTGCTGGGGTGTACGGTTTAACCATGTCCTGGATGTAGGAAGGGCCAGATCCATTCGCAGCATGGTACGCAAGTACCAGTGTCTTGAAGTGGATTCTAGCAGTTACCGGGAGCCAGTGGAGGGAGCGTAGGAGCGGAGTGGTGTGGGAACATTTAGGAAGGTTGAAGACCAGACGAGCCGCTGCATTCTGGATGAGCTGCAGAGGTCGGATGGCACATGCAGGTAGACCAGCCAGGAGGGAGTTGCAGTAGTCTAGGCGTGAGGTGACGAGAGCCTGGACCAGAACCTGGGTGGCTTTCTGGGTCAGCTGGGGACGAATCTTCCTGATGTTGTAAAGCGTGTATCTGCAGCAGCGGGTTGTAGCAGCGATGTTTGCAGTGAAGGACAGGTTGTTATCTAGGGTCACTCCCAGATTCCTTGCAGTCTGAGTCGGGGAAACAACAGAGGTGCCGATGTTGATTGTCAGGTCAAGAGTGGGACAATCTTTTCCCGGAAGGAAAAGCAGTTCAGTCTTGTCAAGGTTTACTTCAGTAAAAAGTACCCATAACTAGCAGCTGCTTTAAAGAGTCCCTGACCTCCCTTTATATTAATAGAACAATAATGTCATTGTTAGCTAATGAATGTTTCCATGCTGAACAACGGCAACATGACAACGTTTCCATTGGTCCCTCTTCTTTAGAGAAGACCAGGAAGTGATGGATACACGGATCGTGTTCAAATCAATAGGCACGCAATGACTCTAAAGAATAATGATCACGCCTCAAACACACATTCAGACTAAAGGAACCAGCTGCTTGGGAAATGAGAGAAGTAGAAAGTACAGGTATTTGAGTTCAACATGTAAGAAGTAGAAAGTACAGGTATTTGAGTTCAACATGTAAGAAGTAGAAAGTACAGGTATTTGAGTTCAACATGTAAGAAGTAGAAAGTACAGGAATTTGAGTTCAACATGTAAGAAGTAGAAAGTACAGGTATTTGAGTTCAACATGTAAGAAGTAGAAAGTACAGGTATTTGAGTTCAACATGTAAGAAGTAGAAAGTTCAGGTATTTGGGTTCAACATGTAAGAAGTAGAAAGTACAGGTATTTGAGTTCAACATGTAAGAAGTAGAAAGTACAGGTATTTGGGTTCAACATGTAAGAAGTAGAAAGTACAGGTATTTGAGTTCAACATGTAAGAAGTAGAAAGTACAGGTATTGGGTTCAACATGTAAGAAGTAGAAAGTACAGGTATTTGAGTTCAACATGTAAGAAGTAGAAAGTACAGGTATTTGAGTTCAACATGTGAGAAGTAGAAAGTACAGGTATTTGGGTTCACCATGTAAGAAGTAGAAAGTACAGGTATTTGGGTTCAACATGTAAGAAGTAGAAAGTACAGGTATTTGGGTTCACCATGTAAGAAGTAGAAAGTACAGGTATTTGGGTTCAACATGTAAGAAGTAGAAAGTACAGGTATTTGAGTTCAACATGTAAGAAGTAGAAAGTACAGGTATTTGGGTTCAACATGTAAGAAGTAGAAAGTACAGGTATTTGAGTTCAACATGTAAGAAGTAGAAAGTACAGGTATTAGAGTTCAACATGTAAGAAGTAGAAAGTACAGGTATTTGGGTTCAACATGTAAGAAGTAGAAAGTACAGGTATTTGGGTTCACCATGTAAGAAGTAGAAAGTACAGGTATTTGGGTTCAACATGTAAGAAGTAGAAAGTACAGGTATTTGAGTTCAACATGTAAGAAGTAGAAAGTACAGGTATTTGGGTTCAACATGTAAGAAGTAGAAAGTACAGGTATTTGAGTTCAACATGTAAGAAGTAGAAAGTACAGGTATTTGTGTTCAACATGTGAGAAGTAGAAAGTACAGGTATTTGAGTTCAACTTGTAAGAAGTAGAAAGTACAGGTATTTGAGTTCAACATGTAAGAAGTAGAAAGTACAGGTATTTGTGTTCAACATGTGAGAAGTAGAAAGTACAGGTATTTGGGTTCAACATGTGAGAAGTAGAAAGTACAGGTATTTGAGTTCAACATGTAAGAAGTAGAAAGTACAGGTATTTGGGTTCAACATGTAAGAAGTAGAAAAGTACAGGTATTTGAGTTCAACATGTAAGAAGTAGAAAGTACAGGTATTTGTGTTCAACATGTGAGAAGTAGAAAGTACAGGTATTTGGGTTCAACATGTAAGAAGTAGAAAGTACAGGTATTTGAGTTCAACATGTAAGAAGTAGAAAGTACAGGTATTTGTGTTCAACATGTAAGAAGTCAAAGTAAAAAGTCGTCAGAAAAATAAGTAGTGAAGTACTGATACCAGAAACATGTACTTAAGTACAGTAACAAAGTAGTTGTACTCCACTACCTCCCACCTCTGACTAGAAGAGATGTCTGAACCTCTGCACATCAATCAAGTCTGGAGTTTTAAATAAACAGATGTCACGTATTAGTATTTCCACTTCTGAGCAACTCGATACGGACGAGTGTGACGTAATGAGAGGAGGATTTCTGTACAGGTGTGTAAGAAAGTACAAAACTTGAGTAAATGTATTTAGTAACTTTGCACCTCTACACGTCACCCACTTTCTGACGGATTGACAGCTGCTGGTTTTGACTCGACGTAACGTGTGTGCAGTGATGTAATATAACAAAGTACATTCACTCTACTACTGTACTTTAAGTATATTTTGATGCCAATACTTTTGTACTTTTACTCAAGATCTGAGTACTTCTCTCACCTCTTGTTTATATGTGTAAAAGGGAACTGTGAGTGATAATAGTTGTTTTAAAAGTCTGATATTCACCTCTGAAATGTAGTGGAGTAGAGGTATGAAGTAGAATTAAATGGAAATACTTAAGTCAAGTACAACTATGTTCAAGCAGTGGTGTAATATAACAAAGTACATTTACTCTAGTACTCTCCTTTAAGTATATTGTAATGCCAGTACTCAGTACTTCTACTTTTACTAGTACATCTCCCGTCTCTTGTTTATATGTGTACAAAGTAACTGTGAGTGTTGTCTCTTTAAAAGCCCGATATTCACCTCTGAAATGTACTGGAATCAAAATAATAATACTTATATATCGCTTTTCTAGAAACTCAAAGACGCTTTGAAAGAGAGTAACACAGTAAAGTAGTAGAAGTATAAATAAAAATGAAATGGAAATAGTAAAGTCAAATACATATATGTCCAAAAAGTACAAAACCTGAGTTAATGTACTTAGTTACTTTGCACCTCTGCCAATACTTCTGTACTTCTACTTTGACTAGTACTTCTCCCACCTCTTGTTTACATGTGTAAAAGGGAACTGTGAGTGATACTACTTGATTTAAAGTCTGATATTCACCTCGTAGTGGAGTAGAAGTATAAAGTAGAATTAAGTCAAGTACAAGTATGTCCAAAAAGTACACAACTTGAGTAAATTATTACTTTGCACGTCGCCCACTTTTCTGACGGATTGACAGCTGCTGGTTTTGACTCGACGGCTGATTTTCAAACTGGGACACGTTCCTCTTCAGGGGCGCTGGGGGGTGAGGGGAGGCGTCCGTTGGGAGCTGGTGTTGTGGTGGTCGTTTGTACCTCCCCCCCCCCCCCCTAAATACCCTCTCCTCCAGATGCCCCACGATGACAGAAAAAAGGACATTTGGCAGTGACGTGAGCTGTCGTTGCTCGAAGCCGAAGCGTGCCAGGAGACAGCTGCAGGATCAGGGCCTAACAACCATAACAAGTACTGGAGTACAAATACTTACTGTTCAGAGAGAGCAAAAGTACACACATCCTTTACTCGAGTAGAAGTACACACATCCTTTCCTCAAGTAGAAGTACAGACACTCGTGTTTAAAAATACTCTGGTAAAAGTAGAAGTACTGACTAAACTTCTTTACTCAAGTGAAAGTAAAGAGGCTTTGAAATGTAGTTTAGTCAGTACTTCTACTTTTACCAGAGTACATTTAAACATGAGTATATGTACTTCTACTTGAGTAAATGATGTGTGTACTTTTGCCATCTCTGTAACTCCCCCCAAAACCCCCCCCATTTGCCCCCCAAAACCCCTCCATAACTCTCAATCCACGCTCGGCCACGCGGGGTAACGACCCCCTGAATACGACCATTGTTGAGGCTAATCCCTCCATATCAGAGCCATGAACCCCCTTAACACACACACACACACACACACACACACACACACACACACACACACACACACACACACACACACACACACACACACACACACAGTGGTGGAGTGTGTTGGTGCATTAACATGATGGACTGGACTTTGATAGCAGCAGCTGTTTGCTGTAGAGACGAAGGGGAGAAAAGCCACCGTTAAAAACTCTAAATACTGCAGAGAAGAAGAGAGTATGTTAAAGTACCTTCTGAAGCTCGTAGGATTCTTTAACACAAGTTTTTAGAGTTTCTTACTTGTTTTGCAGCCATCGCTTTTCACACAAATGAAGTGCAAATGAAAATGAAGTTCGCAGTGCAGGAATGAGTCCTAAACCTGGAAATAAGTCAGCATTTTAGTTTTTAATTTTTAGTCTAAAATTAAGTCTGTGGTTAACACAAGCTGAAGAGATTTTTGTTCTTTAAAAGCGGAGGTTGCTAACAAGTGTCTAAATGAGATGACTAAACGTCATCACGCACAGCATTAGCCGCCTTTAGCTTAGCGGTGGTGACGTGAAGTCATGTGACCGTGCTGTAGTTCCTTTATAGCCCAACATTAGCCGCCTTTAGCTTAGCGGTGGTGACGTGAAGTAATGTGACCGTGCTGTAGTTCCTTTATAGCCCAACATTAGCCACCTTTAGCTTAGCGGTGGTGACGTGAAGTCATGTGACCGTGCTGTAGTTCCTTTATAGCCCAACATTAGCCACCTTTAGCTTAGCGGTGGTGACGTGAAGTCATGTGTCCGTGCTGGAGTTCCTTTATAGCCCAACATTAGCCGCCTTTAGCTTAGCGGTGGTGACGTGAAGTCATGTGACCGTGCTGTAGTTCATTTATAGCCCAACATTAGCCTCCTTTAGCTTAGCGGTGGAGACGTGAAGTCATGTGACCGTGCTGTAGTTCATTTATAGCCCAACATTAGCCTCCTTTAGCTTAGCGGTGGAGACGTGAAGTCATGTGACCGTGCTGTAGTTCCTTTATAGCCCAACATTAGCCGCCTTTAGCTTAGCGGTGGTGACGTGAAGTCATGTGACCGTGCTGTAGTTCCTTTATAGCCCAACATTAGCCGCCTTTAGCTTAGCGGTGGTGACGTGAAGTCATGTGACCGTGCTGTAGTTCCTTTATAGCCCAACATTAGCCGCCTTTAGCTTAGCGGTGGTGACGTGAAGTCATGTGACCGTGCTGGAGTTGTTTATGTTTGCACTACCATATACCAAATCATATTCCTTGTGTAAATGTATAAATAAACTTGATTCTGAATCTGATAGGCTTAAAAAAGAGAACGAGTTCAAATGAAATTCAAGATTGCCCCCACTTTCTGGGAAGTTTACATCTGTTCAGTGATTGGCTGCTGGATGCAGTTTCTGGTCAGTAACTGATAAGTGTTCACTGACAGTGAGAGTAGAAATATGTGTGTGTGTGTGTGTGTGTGTGTGTGTGTGTGTGTGTGTGTGTGTGTGTGTGTGTGTGTGTGTGTGTGTGTGTGTGTGTGTGTGTGTGTGTGTGTGTGTGTGTGTGTGTGTGTGTGTGGTTACATAACTGCTATGGACACCGCCTGATCTTTCACCCAACGACGGGTCACAGGTGTCTCAGTATGTAGAACTGGTTTCTGATCAGTCACATAAACACGTTGCTTTTACAAGTCGTCACTTAAAGCTCTCGTGTTTCATAAGGATTCTGCAGATCAAAACATCAGATGACTCCATCAGCTGCGAGCACGTCTCCGTAAGTTGTCGGGAGATGCCCTAAAACACGATCAAAGTTAAAATAGGAAATCTGACCAATCCATTGCTGCCTGAGCTCTTCTGGAAGTGCACCAACAGACGCTACAAAGTCGGGCCTTTTTTAGTCATTGCTCAAATGCTCAAGTGTTTAAATAATTCCTCCAGCTGTTAAAAAACGAAATGCATTAAAAATGTTTTCTGAGAGCTCATTTTTAAAGATACAGTTGAAACCCTGATATGCTATGAAACTGAAAGATCAGACGAGTCCATTGACGCCAAGCATTTGCCCTCAAACATGTGTCTTAGTTTGGCAGTTAGACTTAAAGTTTAACTTGTGTTTTAGTACACAGTTCTCTATTATAAAATACACAACAGAAATAAAAGATCAGCATCTTTCTGGAGACTTAGTTATTCTCTGAAAACATAGTAATAAACTATTTAATGTTTGGAAACCCACTTGTCTCCTCCTCAAAGTCCAGCAGCTTCCAACATCTTGTTTCATGTTAGCACAGCAGAGTCATCCCCGGCATGTTGGCTCTCATAATACTGCAGCGTCAGCATTACCTTAGGGTAAACTCTGTGTGTGTGTGTGTGTGTGTGTGTGTGTGTGTGTGTGTGTGTGTGTGTGTGTGTGTGTGTGTGTGTGTGTGTGTGTGTGTGTGCAGGGGTAAGTTATGGTGTGATTTACTCTCCACTCTGACACTGTTACCAGATCCTCCATGACACTTCGAGAACTGGAACCCACCTCATCAGCACCTTAACACACACACACACACACACACACACAAACACACACACACACACACACACACACACACACACACACCACACACACACACACACACACACACACACTGTTTCTAAGAAGTGAGAGTGAAGAATGTTCTGGCGTCGCTGGTCAGAGAACGACTGAACTTTGTGACCAGGATCATAAAACAGTTACATAGTTGACAAAAACACATTAAACATGAATTTCCAAGACATTTAAAACTGTTATTTCTAATGCATGTATGTCATATCAGCATCTTACACATGCATGCACAGTAATATACAACATATAATACTGTTATAGTTGTTAAAGTTCAACTTTTGAAGCGTCAACGGAAGCGCCAGCCAATCAAATCATATGCCAGTGCAAGCTCTAGCCAATCAAACCGCGTGCTTGTGTGTCCGGGGCGGGAGACTCGTGTGATTGGTTGTTGGTCGCAAAAAATAAACTCCAGTACAACATTGCAAAAATCTAATTCAGTTTCTCAACACCGAATAATACAATTAATAACAAATATTTATAATATGAATACATAATTATGATAAATAATTATAATAATTAAAGATATGACATATATATAATACAAATAATACATATGAATAATAATAATACAAAATATGATATACATGTATAATTAAAATAATAATTAAAATGATAATTACAAATAATAAAAGAAAATGAAACATCTTATCCCTTATCTTGACCCTTTTCAAGTTAAAATGATATAATAACTACGCTCTAGGTTTTTGTATCGGAACAAGGCTTCATGATAAACACTACAAAACTCATTCTGACCATTTTAGCCAAGTCTGAAGGTTTCTAAAAAATAAGTGTATATCTTGGTGTCTGACGGTTTCTGTTCGGGTCGGGGGGGACCAGCAGAATTATTGTTGGTGACTCGAGGTCACATTTGGCCCAATAGAGAGGCGGAGTCACGCCCATCTACTTCCGACCCATCGGACCTTGAAGCGGAAAAAGTCAATGGAGAGAGAAAACTTATCTTTCGATCCCGTTTGAATTGTGCCATGAATTACACATATGATGTTTGTCCATTTTAAATAATTATTTCCATGTTAAAAAAGTCACAGTTTGTCGTAAAACTGTTGAAATATAAGACGTTGAAAAATACGCAACTAGAAAGACTACAAATCCCAGAGTCCCGGTCCCGCATGCTGGCTCTTAGGAACCGACTAACTCCCCTTGTGTGTGTGCAGCTCTCAGCGTGCCCAGACCTGGAGTGATTTCACCTCCTTTAATACTTTCCGCCTCGTTCTGAAAGAAAGAAGTGAAATGTTCCAATGTCTGTGTGCGTGGTGCGAGCTGGGAGATGTAGTTCATTGAGCGGTTTCATGTCATGTCTGCCGATATCTGGTTTTATCTGTTGTTAGTGACGTATTGTCTTAACTTTTTAAATGCCTCTGTGATGTGCTGCAACACATTTTCCCCTCGGGGACTAATAAACGAATACTACTACTTCACAGTTTTACAACACATTGAATTTTTTTGACTTGCAAAACTATCTTTTAGAACATCATGTGTGTAACTCGTGGCACAATTCAAAGAAAGATAATCTTTCTCTCTCCATTGACTTCAATACATAAGGTCCCACGGAGCTCCACCGGAAGGGGAGGGGCTCCGCCTCTCTATTGAGATGCATCTTTGACCACCTTTCCCAAAGAATATGTACCCTAACACTTGAACCTGAACTCACACCTTGTTTGTAGCCTTTATGGAACCAGGTGAAAGCCCCTTAGTATCAAACAGCATGGCACCCAGCCGAGCTCCAAAGTGCTGCAGGGGAACCAAAGTGCTCAGTTTTAAACATGTTTGCAGACTGTCCCAAGTTAGTGGAGCTGCACAGCTAAAAGCTTTCTTCCCTCAGACAGTCCTAGCACTTGGTACATTTAATAAAACCACAGCATGCGATCTCAGGCAGTAGCTACTTTCAATTCTCAGAGAGATCAGAGAGCAGATATCAGACGGTAGTTTACCCAACATGGCTTTATAGATGAAAGAGTACCAGTGACTGAGCCTCCGTACAGGAAGTGAAGGCAGACCTGCCTGGCATACAGGGTGCAGTGATGAGTCAGTGCTTTACAGTTAGTCACACATCTCAGAGCGCTGTGATAGGCAGCATCTAACTTGACCAGCCAATGGGCAGGTGCATTCATATAGACCAGATCACCATAGTCCAGCACAGGTCAAAAGGTCACAGAGCCTTTTCCTCAAGCGAGAAACAGAACTTGTTCCTGTAGAAGAACCCTAGCCTAACCCTCAGCTTTTTAAGCAGGTTATTGACATGATGTTTCAAAGTGAGACAATAAGACATATGCACGTGTGCTATATGTGTTTTGGGACTGTACGGTTCTGAATGCATAATGAGTTAGTTATGTCACGGGTCAGAATGTACCCGCGAACACCGTGCACGGTAACAGCTTCTGAACACAACACAAGGGCTAACACATAAAATACAGAACGAATATAAAGCAACAAAACATAAATACAATCCCAGACAAATGTATTCTATAATAGTGAGTTTTAAAAAGTGATTTAAAAGAGCTGAGTATTATTTTATAAAACTGCATGTAATATTTGTTATGCAATTTCTTTAGCACATTTCACATGTTCCCTTTCTTTCCATTTCTCCCCCTTCCTGCTCTCTGTTGATCACAGCTGTCATTGATGCACCTCAACACCAGAGGGAGCCGTCGAGTCAAGCAGGGATTTTTACAATATAATCACATCAGCAGGAGAGGACTCTTTAAAGTAGAGACACTACATACTGATATACACCTGAACATCAGCAGGAGAGGACTCTTTAAAGTAGAGACACTACATACTGATATACACCTGAACATCAGCAGGAGAGGACTCTTTAAAGTAGAGACACTACATACTGATATACACCTGAACATCAGCAGGAGAGGACTCTTTAAAGGAGAGACACTACATACTGATATACACCTGAACATTAGCAGGAGAGGACTCTTTAAAGTAGAGACACTACATACTGATATACACCTGAACATCAGCAGGAGAGGACTCTTTAAAGTAGAGACACTACATACTGATATACACCTGAACATCAGCAGGAGAGGACTCTTTAAAGTAGAGACACTACATACTGATATACACCTGAACATCAGCAGGAGAGGACTCTTTAAAGTAGAGACACTACATACTGATATACACCTGAACATCAGCAGGAGAGGACTCTTTAAAGTAGAGACACTACATACTGATATACACCTGAACATCAGCAGGAGAGGACTCTTTAAAGTAGAGACACTACATACTGATATACACCTGAAACATCAGCAGGAGAGGACTCTTTAAAGTAGAGACACTACATACTGATATACACCTGAACATCAGCAGGAGAGGACTCTTTAAAGTAGAGACACTACATACTGATATACACCTGAACATCAGCAGGAGAGGACTCTTTAAAGTAGAGACACTACATACTGATATAAACCTGAACATCAGCAGGAGAGGACTCTTTAAAGTAGAGACACTACATACTGATATACACCTGAACATCAGCAGGAGAGGACTCTTTAAAGTAGAGGCACTACATACTGATATACACCTGAACATCAGCAGGAGAGGACTCTTTAAAGTAGAGACACTACATACTGATATACACCTGAACATCAGCAGGAGAGGACTCTTTAAAGTAGAGACACTACATACTGATATACACCTGAGCATCAGCAGGAGAGGACTCTTTAAAGCAGGGGTGGGGAACCTCCGGCCCCTTGGCCGTATACGGCCCGCGAGACAATTTGATACCGAGGTAATTTATAAACTCAAAAAAATGAAAGAAATCTAGACCGCAAAAAAATAAACAAGCGAGTGCCTGTTTTTCCTGGCCAAGGTCAGGGTCCTTGAACACAACACGAGCCTCACGTGTCATCACGTGGTGTATGTCTGGTCTGACTGGGTGCAGTTCAAACGGAGAGCACCAGAAATTGCAGTACCCACAAGGAGCCGTCCACATGCCGCAGTTTGCGTCTCTAGCTGAAAGCTCAGTGGCGATCTGTCACACTGATCATACAGGCAATACCTCTGTTGGTATTAGCATCTGGTTAGCTAGCTATGCTAACGAATATAAGAAGCTTTTTCTACAACCAGTGAGGTAAAGGCACATCTTCTTTATATGATCATTATAGTTATACAAAAATAAGAGAATAAAGTAAACAGGTATAAAATACTATATGACAGTAAAACAAGTAGTTATTAATAAAGAAGAATACAGTTTGAAAGGGGAGTGATTTGTAAATATCCATAAAGAAAATCTGCTTCCAGTTCTGTTTCATCTGTTGAGAGATGTTTCCATAGATCTCTTCATGTTGCTCTCAAAGTGCACCAGATTGATGCTTTCAACTTCAATATTTAAAAATAAATCTTCCGGGGGAGCATGCCCCCAGACCCCCCTAGAGGAGGTTAGGTCCCCCCCACTTAAATCATGTTCACATGGATAGGAAACTAAATACATTTACACACATCTTGTGTCCGTATCTTTCTGTTGTGGTGGTCATGCCACAACCGTGCGCGAGTCATGGTGAGATATCTGGATTGAGAGGTTGCTTGTTCTTTGCACAGCATGAAATGAATGGGCTGTGATTTTAGTTTTTTTAAGCAGAGGTCAATCATTTGTACGGCCCTCGGAGGATGTTGAAACATTGAAAAGGCCCTTGAGAGGAGAAAGGTTCCCTCCCCTGCCCTAAAGGTTAAATGCTCCATGTTCTGTAGTGTGATGTCACCAGCAGGCATTTCCTCTTAAACCTTTCAATAGGAAAGTTATGATAAGTTCTCCTGCGTCTCATTCTTAGTTATTTCATGTGCAGCTCAGTGAGGGTCTCAGGTGGTGGGGTGTAAAGGGCCTGCTGGCGGCGCTTAGTGGTTTCACTCTGCATTAGAGAGACAGGAATAACCTGAGGGGTCAATGAGATCTGACGTGCCTCCTCTGAGACCCTCCGCACTGCACCCTGTGTACAGAGACCTCCGTGCAGCATCAGTGAGGCTATACGTGACAGTGTACAGACGGCATCAGATCAGATAGGACTTTATTTATCACCAAGGAAATAGTTGTGCTGTACACTAACAGTGCCGTAAGAAGAGCAATTCAATATCTACAGGAAACAGACGGTCAATAATCAATATAATAACTGAACAGTGACGAGCAGTATTTAGTAGTGCAAAGAAACGCAGAGGCAGATAAGTAATAGTTATATTTAGACCTTTAGATATCTTAGTGATGTTGGATAGAATCAAAGGATCCGTGGAGCCACTGTTGGAAAGGGAGAACCTCAAGGAGCAGAATAAGGCCTCTTTGAAAACACATTCCCTCCAATCAGAGAGCAGCTCAACTCACGAGGCAACGTTGATTCAATCAAAACAATTCTCAAGACTCATTTAATCCTATAAATCACTTTTGTCAAATCCATTTTGTTCGAGGATTACGAACCTCAAGAGTCACATTGAATAAAAGAGACATTGAGTTCATCGCTAAATGAAATGATACGGTCAGAGCGGAAGTGATTTTACCCGTTATATCCACATTGCTGATGTGTGTGTGTGTGTGTGTGTGTTTGTTTATGTGTGTATGTGCGCTTTCTCTCTCTCTCTGCAGCCAAACTGAACCTCCGTGTTTCTCTCCTCTGATTGGTCGCAGGAGAGCCTGTCTCCAGAAATCGCTGTAATCCTCTTAGATAAAAACAGAGCCATCGTCCAATCCCCTGCCTCCATTCCCCTCCCTCCCTCCCCCCTCCCTCCCTCCCCCCTCCCTCTCTCTCCCTCTCTCTCCATGGGGAAGAGCAGATTTTAATCCAAGTGGATTACGTTGCAAATTGGGTGACAGTGGAGGCGAGCGGCTGCTAAATCTGACGCAGACTTCATGTCTTCCTAAATGTCTGCAAGTTGGGGAAATAAACCCTCGTCTGGTTTCACGAGGAGCAAGAAGGACTACTTTGAATCCATGAGCTGAAGAGTTTCTCCTCCAAAGCTAGACCTTTCCACCGTCGCTCCAAAGGTCTCACTGCTGGAGGTCTCACTGCTGGAGGTCTCACTGCTGGAGGTCTCACTGCTGGAGGTCTCACTGCTGGAGGACGAGGAGATGAAACCGTGAGGAAGATGCCGACAGCAGGACACTTCTATCCAGGGATGACGGAGATCATTCAGGGTCAGAAACTCGTCGCTGTGACCGTCGTCTTCCTCGCCTCCTCTCTTTAGCCAGCATGAGGAAGCCGTTCCCTACGAGCGCTCTGAGATCCTCCTGAAGTCTCCGAAGAGCTGTTAGGGTGAAGGTTCCTGCTCAGGATGCAGGGAGTGAGGAAGAACCTGGGAACTCTGGGCTTCCTGTGCCTGTGGATTACAGCTCAGGCTCAGATGAAGATCCCCCCGGAGACGTGAGTGTGCTTCCCTTCCACCTGCTGAGTGAACACTGTAAAGCCTTCACAAGCAGGAGGCTCCTTCTCGCCTTCAAGTACTCTAACCTTAAAGCTGCTTCTGGGCATTTCAACACTTATTTGGAAACACAAAGGTTCTGCTGCGAGAACCTTTCCCACATTGATGCTTCCTTTGTAGGGAGTATTGAGGGCATGAAAGGATGCAGATGTGTACATTTACTTTGTACTTGTACTTGAGAAAGATCCATTCAGATATAAAAAGGTCTCTGGCTGAATATTCACGATTCAGTATCTTTCAAATCTGACAGATGGTGGCCGAATTATTCTCCAACTTAAGTCCAACTAAACTGAACTCGCTGAAAATACTGGCCCTGAGTAAATATTTGTTAGTACTAGTATTTTTGGTACTCAGATGTTGTACTTGAGTAAAAGGAGAAGTACTCAGGTCTTGTTCTTGAGTAAAAGTAGAAGTACTCAGATCTTGTTCTTGAGTAAAAGTAGAAGTACTCAGATCTTGTTCTTGAGTAAAAGTAGAAGTACTCAGATCTTGTTCTTGAGTAAAAGTAGAAGTACTCAGATCTTGTTCTTGAGTAAAAGTAGAAGTACTCAGATCTTGTTCTTGAGTAAAGTAGAAGTACTCAGATCTTGTACTTGAGTAAAAGTAGAAGTACTCAGATCTTGTCCTTGAGTAAAAGTAGAAGGTACTCAGATCTTAGTTTCTTGAGTAAAGTAGAAGTACTCAGATCTTGTACTAGAGTAAAAGTAGAAGTACTCAGATCTTGTTCTTGTGTAAAAGTAGAAGTACTCAGATCTTGTTCTTGAGTAAAAGTAGAAGTACTCAGATCTTGTTCTTGAGTAAAAGTAGAAGTACCAGAGTGTAGGAATACTCTGTCACAGTAAAAGTCCTGTATTCAAAATGTTCCTCAAGTGAAAGACAGTGAAAGTATTCGTTGTGCAGATTGGTCCATTTCAGAATAATATATATGATATGTTTTATAATGATTGATCATGAAAGTGTTCTCAAAGCTGGTGAAGGAGCAGCTAGTCTGAATGGCTTTGTAGACTGCAGGGTAGCTGGTGAAGGAGCAGCTAGTCTGAATGGCTTTGTAGACTGCAGGGTAGCTGGTGAAGGAGCAGCTAGTCTGAATGGCTTTGTAGACTGCAGGGTAGCTGGTGAAGGTGCAGCTAGTCTGAATGGCTTTGTAGACTGCAGGGTAGCTGGTGAAGGAGCAGCTAGTCTGAATGGCTTTGTAGACTGCAGGGTAGCTGGTGAAGGTGCAGCTAGTCTGAATGGCTTTGTAGACTGCAGGGTAGCTGGTGAAGGTGCAGCTAGTCTGAATGGCTTTGTAGACTGCAGGGTAGCTGGTGAAGGAGCAGCTAGTCTGAATGGCTTTGTAGACTGCAGGGTAGCTGGTGAAGGAGCAGCTAGTCTGAATGGCTTTGTAGACTGCAGGGTAGCTGGTGAAGGTGCAGCTAGTTTGAATGGCTTTGTAGACTGCAGGGTAGCTGTGAAGGTTTGCAGCTAGTTTGAATGATCTTTGGTTAGACTGCAGGGTAGCTGGGTGAAGGAGCAGCTAGTCTGAATGGCTTGGTAGACTGCATGGTAGACTGGTGAATGAAGTGTGCAGCTAGTCCTGAAATGGTTTGTGTAGACTGCAGGGTAGCCTGGTGGAAGGTTAGCAGCTAGTCTTTTGAATGCCTTAGTGTAGACTGCAGGGTAGCTGGTGAGGAGCAGCTAGTTCTGAATGGCTTTGTAGACTCCAGGTAGCTGTGAAGGGTGCAGCTAGTCCTGAATGGCTTTGTAGACTGCAGGGTAGCGGTGAAGGTGCAGCTAGTCTGAAGTACTTTGTAACTGCAGGTACCTGGTGAAGGTGCAGCTAGTCGAATGGCTTGTAGACTGCAGGGTAGCTGGTTGAAAGTTGGCAGCTAGTTTGAATGGCTTTGTAGACTGGCCAGGGTAAGCTGGTGAAGGAGCAGCTAAGTCTGAATGGCTTTGTAGACTGCAGGTGTAGGCTGGGTGAAGGATGCAGCTCAGTTCGAATGGCTTTGTAGACTGCAGGTAGCTGGTGAAGGTGCAGCTAGTCTGAATGGCTTTGTAGACTGCAGGGTAGCTGGTGAAGGTGCAGCTAGTCAGGAATGGCTTTGTAGACTGCAGGGTAGCTGGTGAAGGTGCAGCTAGTCTGAATGGCTTTGTAGACTGCAGGGTAGCTGGTGAAGGTGCAGCTAGTCTGAATGGCTTTGTAGACTGCAGGGTAGCTGGTGAAGGTGCAGCTAGTCTGAATGGCTTTGTAGACTGCAGGGTAGCTGGTGAAGGTGCAGCTAGTTTGAATGGCTTTGTAGACTGCAGGGTAGCTGGTGAAGGAGCAGCTAGTCTGAATGGCTTTGTAGACTGCAGGTAAGCTGGTGAAGGAGCAGCTAGTCTGAATGGCTTTGTAGACTGCAGGGTAGCTGGTGAAGGAGCAGCTAGTCTGAATGGCTTTGTAGACTGCAGGGTAGCTGGTGAAGGTGCAGCTAGTCTGAATGGCTTTGTAGACTGCAGGGTAGCTGGTGAAGGTGCAGCTAGTCTGAATGGCTTTGTAGACTGCAGGGTAGCTGGTGAAGGTGCAGCTAGTCTGAATGGCTTTGTAGACTGCAGGGTAGCTGGTGAAGGTGCAGCTAGTCTGAATGGCTTTGGTAGACTGCAGGGTAGCTGGTGAAGGGTTGCAGCTAGTTTGATATGGCTTTGTAGACTGCAGGGTAGCTGGTGAAGGTAGCAGCTATTTGAATGGCTTTGTAGACTGCAGGGTAGCTGGTGAAGGAGCAGTAGTCGAATGGCTTTGTAGACTGCAGGGTAGCTGGTGGAGGTGCAGCTAGTCTGAATGGCTTTGTAGACTGCAGGGTAGCTGGTGAGGTGCAGCTAGTTGAATGGCTTTGTAGACTGCGGGTAGCTGGTGAAGGAGCAGCTAGTCTGAATGGCTTTGTAGACTGCAGGGTAGCTGGTGAAGGTGCGCTAGTCTGAATGGCTTTGTAGACTGCAGGGTAGCTGGTGAAGGTGAGCTAGTCTGAAGGACTTTGTAGACTGCAGGTAGCTGGTGAAGGTGCAGCTAGTCTGGAATGGCTTTGTAGACTGCAGGGTAGCTGGTGGAAGGTGCAGCTAGTCTGAATGGCTTTGTAGACTGCAGGGTAGCTGGTGAAGGAGCAGCTAGTCTGAATGGCTTTGTAGACTGCAGGGTAGCTGGTGAAGGAGCAGCTAGTCTGAATGGCTTTGTAGACTGCAGGGTAGCTGGTGAAGGAAGCAGCTAGTCTGAATGGCTTTGTAGACTGCAGGGTAGCTGGTGAAGGTGCAGCTAGTCTGAATGGCTTTGTAGACTGCAGGGTAGCTGGTGAAGGAGCAGCTAGTCTGAATGGCTTTGTAGACTGCAGGGTAGCTGGTGAAGGAAGCAGCTAGTCTGAAGTACTTTGTAGACTGCAGGGTAGCTGGTGAAGGAGCAGCTAGTCTGAAGTACTTTGTAGACTGCAGGGTAGCTGGTGGATTTACTCCAGGTGGAACTAAAGTCTGATTCAACACTTGGTTAGATTTCACATCCTTCATCCAGATCTGTGAAGTAACTAAAGGTATTAAATACATGTAGTGGAGTAAAAGTACACAGTAGCATAACATGGAAATACTTTAGTAAAATACAATTGTGTGTGTGTGTGTGTGTGTGTGTGTGGTGTGTGTGTGTGTGTGTGTGTGTGTGTGTGTGTGTGTGTGTGTGTGTGTGTGTGTGTGTGTGTGTGTGTGTGTGTGTGTGTGTGTGTGTGTGTGTGTGTGTGTGTGTGTGTGTGTGTGTGTGCAGATGAGTAAGCCATCCTTCTTAAAGGCTCTGTACTGGGCCGATCCCAGTGTGTGTGGATCTTTAACGAAAGCTTACAGGAAGTAAATGGACACGTTCCAGATTAATTAAGCTTCAGAAAACAACCTCCCAGAGTGCACTGTGTTTTCCTGACGGTCCGGAGGGAGAGGGTCAGCTGCCGGCCGCGCCCCTCGGGATTCACTGAAGTCAGCTCTCTGCTTCTGAGAGAGCTGCATCTGCTTCAAATGCAAAGTCTAATAGCGATGTGAAAAATAATGAAAGGACTTTTTACTGTAGATTCCTTCGGAAGAACACCCACAATCAATCAATCAATCAATCAATCAATCAATCAATCAATCAATCAATCAAACAATCAATCACTCAATCAATCAATCAATCAATCAATCAATCAATCAATCAATCAATGTTTATTTATAGCCCAATATCACAAATGTTACGTCTCAGTGGACTCACAGTTTGTTCAGAATATCAGTATGACAATACGAGACCCTCTGTCCTTAGACCCTCTGTCCTTAGACCCTCTGTCCTTAGACCCTCTGTCCTCAGACCCTCTGTCCTTACACCCTCTGTCCTCAGACCCTCTGTCCTCAGACCCTCTGTCCTTAGACCCTCTGTCCTTAGACCCTCTGTCCTTAGACCCTCTGTCCTCAGACCCTCTGTCCTCAGACCCTCTGTCCTTAGACCCTCTGTCCTCAGACCCTCTGTCCTCAGACCCTCTGTCCTTACACCCTCTGTCCTCAGAACCCTCTGTCCTTAGACCCTCTGGTCCTTAGACCCCTCTGTCCTTAGACCCTCTGTCCTCAGACCCTCTGTCCTTACAAACCTGTCCTCCAGACCCTCTGTCCTTAGACCCCTCTGTCCTTAGACCCTCTGTCCTTAGACCCTCTGTCCTTAGACCACTTCCTTACGGAACCCTCGGTCCTCAGACCCTCTGTCCTTAGACCCTCTGTCCTTAGACCCTCTGTCCTTAGACCCTCTGTCCTTAGACCCTCTGTCCTCAGACCCTCTGTCCTCAGACCCTCTGTCCTCAGACCCTCTGTCCTCAGACCCTCTGTCCTTAGACCCTCTGTCCTTAGACCCTCTGTCCTCAGACCCTCTGTCCTCAGACCCTCTGTCCTTAGACCCTCTGTCCTTAGACCTCTGTCCTCAGACCTCTGTCCTCAGACCCTCTGTCCTTAGACCCTCGTCCTCAGACCCTCCTGTCCTCAGACCCTCTGTCCTTAGACCCTCTGTCCTCAGACCCTCTGTCCTAGACCCTCTGTCCTTAGACCCTCTGTCCTTAGACCCTCTGTCCTCAAACCCTCTGTCCTTAGACCCTCTGTCCTTAGACCCTCTGTCCTTAGACCCTCTGTCCTCAGAACCCTCTGTCCTCAGACCCTCTGTCCTCAGACCCTCTGTCCTCAGACCCTCTGTCCTTAGGACCCTCTGTCCTTAGACCCTCTGTCCTCAGACCCTCTGTCCTCAGACCCTCTGTCCTTAGACCCTCTGTCCTTAGACCCTCTGTCCTCAGACCTCTGTCCTCAGACCCTCTGTCCTTAGACCCTCTGTCCTCAGACCCTCTGTCCTCAGACCCTCTGTCCTTAGACCCTCTGTCCTCAGACCCTCTGTCCTCAGACCCTCTGTCCTCAGACCCTCTGTCCTTAGACCCTCACATCGTACAAGGAAACACTTCCAGAGAAACCCCACAGTTTAAAGGGAACATGGGAGAAACCTCAGGGAGAGCAACAGAGGAGGGATCCCTCTCCCAGGACGGACAGACGTGCAATAGATGCCGTGTGTAAATTAAAGAAAGGAGCAACAACTCAAAAGGTTTGGTACATTTACAAACACCAACTAAATAAAGGACAGGTACCGTGGAGAAAGCCGGTCGCACTACAGTGACTTTGGCTGAGAGGAAGTTCGGTCGTCTTTCAACCAGAAGGTTGTTGGTTCGATCCCAGCATTATTTACAACATGAAGACCATGTTTAGATCATGTTGTTATCATCGTGTGTGTGTGTGTGTGTGTGTGTGTGGGTGTGTGTGGCCTAGCATTACTATACTTGTGGGGACCTAAATCTGTTTACACAGTCACGTGTGGGGACTCGCCTCCCTTATGGGGACACATTGGAGGTCCCCATAAGGGGAATCATTACTTTTAGGGTGAAGACTTGGTTAGGGTTAGGGTTAGGCATGTGTTGGTTATGGTTAAGGTTAGGATAAGTCTCCAGGAAATGCATGTAAGTCAATGTAATGTCCCCTGAAGTGATGTATACATGGTATGTGTGTGTGTATGTGTGTGTGTGTGTGTGTGTGTGTGTGTTGTGTGTGTGTTGCAGTTAGTATTTACCATCACTACCGACTAACACTAACTTTATCCCGTTACTTACCTTCAGACATTCCTGTTAAAGGTCATAAACAGATGAAATATCCTAATTTTCCAGATCCAAAACGTTCACATTGACCTCAAATGACCCCAGAAGAACTGTGGTTAAACAAATACAATAAACTGCAAGACACTAACCAAAAATCATCAGAAAATGTGTCTAATCTACCTTTAAGCTATAAGCATTTCAAGATAATTACAATTGTGTCCAACTGTATCCCATCACTAACCCTAAATCAGCACTTCAACCTGTTAAGCCCGAGAGACCCCGGTTCAGGGGGGCTCCTGCAACATCTTGCAGGAAACAGTGTCTGAGGGCATGTTCACTTAATAAACTATGAATGTTTTATATCCATGTAACAGGAAGAAACTCATCTAACTGATCATTTTAATTTTTTTTTCAAAAAAAAACCCCACAATGCTAACGCTGAGCCTCTGAATTAGCAACGAGCGAAGAATGCTAACAGATGACTGCACCAAAATTCACTCACAAAACCTTATTATTTATCTTTGCTGCACATCCAACCCATCCTTTCACATCGTGAGGAGACACCGAATCGATGGGTACCCTCATTATCACTCAATTATACGAACTCGCGGAGATAATAACAAGAACAGACATCAAAACATATGGCGCTAGGTAGCTAAAAACGCTAACATGGCTCACCTGTGTGGTTGTCTGGTCAAAAGTGGTGTTCAATGGCATTACAACGATAAAAACGCTGCTGAAGTTAATCCAGAGGTTAATCCAATGTGTCTGTGTCACTTTGAATGATTTCTGATAATCCATAAGCAATAAACCTGCTTTTCGGTTTTCAGATGTCAGAGCTAGTGACAGCTTCACTCTCATGTAAAACTGTGCGCTCGAAGCCCACACCTTTTGTTTTAGCATGTGTGTGTGGGGAGATTCCCCTTCGATTCTATTGGCTCTAACGGTCAGAAAGAGATGTCAATCACCAAAATCGACCACTGGGTTCCAGAGAAACGGTAAAACCCCCATTTCCACCCAAATGACCTCAGAGGTGCAGTTTATTTTGCTAACTCTCTCTAAAAAGGTCAAAGGTCACTTGTTTTGCATCAATCTTGATACAGGGTACTTATTATATGTTGTACTTTGGATTCCTAAAGCTTTTAGTCTACCTTACCATCATCCAAGGGTAGTTTTCACTATAAGTAAAAAATAATATTTGGACGGACACTATAATTTACAGTTTTTTACCATGTTCAATCTGAATTTTCTTTAAAATAAAAAACGTCTATATTGATTCTGGCTTTTCTACATCCAACTCACAGGTTCATCATTACTTTGAGAAAAAAGATTATTAATGTAACCCTTTCAGAAGATATGGTCATTTGTTCTGGGAATGTCATTTTCGAGCCTGAGACGTGAAAAACAGGCTCAGGGCTAAACTGGTTAAAGAGGTCAAAAAACATCCACAGCGTTCTCACTTTCCAGATCTAACTCTGAAAAGAAGGCTAACAGGAAAACAAGAAAACGAAAGAAACCAGACGAACTGTGCCGTTAGAAAATACAGAAAACTGTGAACTATCAAGAAAGAGATAGGTAGAAGTATTACGAAAGATAAGAGGAATATGTCGAGAGTAAAGTCGTAGCAGATAACTGTAGTAAATGTGTAGAGAAAGCCATTTTACAAGATGTTACAGTAAAGCTGCCTATTTGAACTTTGCATGACAAATACCACAAATATAAACCTTACTATATTATTTTTCTTCCTCAGTAACTCGTCCTCATTCCACATGTGTAACTGTGATTCCCAGAGCTCACTTGTCAGACAGTCCTTGAGTTTAACTCGCTAATGCTAACGGCCTCATTAGCATCAAGCTGTCAGACAGTGTTAGCGATAGCATTAAGTTTAGCTGCAGCTGCCAGGTCACCTTCCCCCCCCGACCCTCATCTCCAGGCCTAAACACAGAGAGCCGTGTCACCTGGTTATAAATTAGAGATAAAGAAATGCATTATGTTGGTCCACATGGTTCTGTGGACAAACAGAACAAACAACAACAACAAAATAACAGCAAGCAGCGTGGCTACAGAAGAACAGATGTTACATAAAACAAAGGGGGGGCATTCATCAAAAAGGCTCCCAGTTTACAACTTAGGTATCATAACAACTGTAATTACCTTTCTGGTGTTGTTCACTTAAAAGTAACAAAGAGCCTTTCTATAGCTTAGGTTTCCATAAAAGCAATTCCTATATAATTCAAACTGCAGATGCTTTCACGTGTGGACACTGGTTGGCCCAATCAAGTTGGTTAAAATGTGTGATTTTGAACAAAAACAAATGACATGTCCCAGTAGACTCTACAGTAGAGTCTACTGTAGACTCTACTGTAATATAGACTCTACTCTAGACTCTCTACTGTAGACTCTACTGTAGAGTCTACAGTAGAGAGTCTAGAGTAGAGAGTCTAGAGTCTACAGTACAGTACAGTACAGTAGAGTCTACAGTAGAGTCTACTGTAGACTCTACTGTAATATAGACTCTACTGTAGACTCTACTGTAGAGTCTACAGTAGAGAGTCTAGAGTAGAGAGTCTAGAGTCTACAGTACAGTACTGTACAGTAGAGTCTACAGTAGAGTCTACTGTACAGTAGAGTCTACAGTCTACTGTAGACTCTCTACTGTAGACTCTACTGTAGACTCTACTGTAGACTCTACTGTAGACTCTACTGTACTGTACTGTACTGTAGACTCTAGACTCTCTACTCTAGACTCTCTACTGTAGACTCTACAGTAGAGTCTACAGTAGAGTCTATATTACAGTAGAGTCTACAGTAGACTCTACTGTAGACTCTCTACTGTAGACTCTACTGTAGACTCTACAGTAGACTCTACAGTAGAGTCTACAGTAGAGTCTAGAGTAGAGTCTAGAGTAGAGTCTACAGTAGACTCTGAAATGGTTAACTGTCAGACAGAGGTCAACTTATATTTTATTACATTTTGTCAGAAATATTACAGTGACTCACTCACCAGATATATTATCACAAAGGTTTATAGCACAGTGTGCTCAACATAACTATCAAACACGACATACAATAGAAGGAAGGTTTTTTTTACCCAAATCTAAATCAAACATGGGACAGAGAACAGTCCAGAGTCGTGATCAGCTGGAGCTCTTCACCGGTTCACATCATTCAGGAACATTCTCAAGTACATTTCAAAAGGTTGCTAAAAAAATATTTAAGTATTACAAAGTAAATTTGAACTGTGCCTGTGGCTATGTATGCATATGTTATTATGTACACTTTTACATTACATTGCATTTAGCAGACGCCTTTGTCCAAAGCGACTTACAATAAGTACATACGACCAGGAAGACACAGCCCAGAAGAAAAACCGAATCATATAAGTACAGCAGGTATCATAGAGCCACACATTTCAAGTGCTACTCAGCTGGCTATAGATAGGCCAGTCCTATGTTAGTATATAAGTGCCTTGTTAGTAATTCTATCGCTCGAAGTGGAGTCGAAAGAGATGAGTTTTCAGTCTGCGCCGGAAGATGTGTATACACTCATATGTATTTACTTGTGTTTGGCCTTAGGATGGCGATAACTGGATGAGCATTTTGGTTTTCACTTCATTTCACTGTAAATTGCATGAAATTACAAGCTGTTTTGTTTTAATTTGGTTGTATGTTTATGTATGTTTTGAGTGTGTGAGGACCCCAGGAAGAATAGCCAATGCTCATGCTAGTGCTAATGGGGATCCTAATAAAGACATAAAGACATAGACTCTACTGGGACATGTCTCTGCTGAGTCGCGGCAGAAAAGGCCAATATGACCCTAAACATGAGTAGAATTGGGCCCCTTTAGATGTTGTGGAACTCAGTAAATCCTGTCCCTCAATAACAGCAGCTGAGTCACACATTTAATACACGTTTTGAGATATTAGGGAAGAGCTCGCTCCGTAGTTAAGTTGTTGTCATTTCTGAGCAGCTTTTTGAATTTTTTTGGGCAACCAAAGTGATGGTGGCCTTCATGCATCTCTATATGTTCACCTTTTTGAAAAGGATTAGTTATGACACGCACCATGACTTAAACTTTAGCTAATGTCCTAAAAGTGTCTACTGCACTGTGTGTGTGTGTGTGTGTGTGTGTGTGTGTGTGTGTGTGTGTGCGTGTGTGTGTTGCAGACACCTGCAGCTTTCCGCTGTGACCCAGATGAAGAACAGATTATCTAAATCTGCTTCATCAGCGGGACATTTATTTGCCTTTTTCTGTCCTAACTCACCTCTGCAGCAGGCCAACGACACACACACACACACACACACACACACACATGCCCACACACATACACACACACACACACACACTGTCATATCTATTTCTTTATTGTAATTTTTCTATTTTGTCAACCAACTTTATTAAACTCAAATTGATGACAAAACAAACGTAGACATGCTGTGAAATTGCAATGTCATCATGTTTAAGGAAACCTATATGCAACAACAGTTAGTAATACCTACACAAAAAAGTAGTTTTGGGCCATGTGTTTGCCATGACATGGACATAAAAATAATAAAGTACCTAACTCCCACTATATGCATGATTTTAAGCATGCTCTATATTGAGGCCACTGTGTTTGTTGACTACAGATTATAGTGATGCTGTTTTCTTGCAGGTCTTCCCTCCCTCTCGTTGTATTTATCCGCCTCCTCTCTCTGTGTTTCAGGGTGCAGCAGTGGGCATCGGTGTTTTCCGTTCAGCTTCGAGAATTAACCACCAAATACTCCGGCTCCCAGCTGCTGCAGAAGGTGAGCAAAATAAGAAAATAATCTCTGTGTCAAAGAAACGTTTATGATACTGACACGTTTTGTTCAGCGGGATAATCTCCGCATACTAACACCACTTTATGATTTCTGAAGTAAAAAGCTAATGTTAGGCTACAAAGGAACTACAGCACGGTCACATGACTTCACGTCACCACCGCTAAGCTAAAGGCGGCTAATGTTGGGCTATAAAGGAACTACAGCACGGTCACATGACTTCATGTCACCACCGCTAAGATAAAGGTGGCTAATGTTAGGCTACAAAGGAACTACAGCACGGTCACATGACTTCACGTCACCACCGCTAAGCTAACGGTGGCTAATGTTAGGCTACAAAGGAACTACAGCACGGTCACATGACTTCATGTCACCACCGCTAAGATAAAGGTGGCTAATGTTAGGCTACAAAGGAACTACAGCACGGTCACATGACTTCATGTCACCACCGCTAAGCTAAAGGTGGCTAATGTTGTGCAGGAAGTGCTAAATTGCTGACTTATCTGGGTTTTAGGACTCTTTCCTGTACCTCTCTATGAAGTTAGGAAGTTTTATTAATTTAAAAAATGTTCATAATAGCTAGGGTGTTGTACTAAATGTTATTATGGCTCCAGTTTCTATACATACAGTATCCGGATCTACAGGAAACAGATCTCATTTACATTGGAGGGAGCTAGTTACAGGTGGCGCTGATTGGATCAATGCCTGGCGCAACATTACAATAAAATAAGCTTAAAACAATGGCTTCACAATATAATTAGAACGATCACTGCGGTCCGGGTGGGAATGCACAGGAAAGTCTATTTCGAGGAAACAGTTATTTACTGTAAATGTTATATTTATGTGGGAGAGACACTTCCTCTGGAGGGAACACACATATGTAAGCCTTTGCAGACCCTTTACATGCACTAAAACCTATAGAACACACTACAGGAGAGGAAACCATTAAAATATTGTATTTTGTTGTTAACAATGGTCTTATTTTCACCATCCTCGTATGAGTTGGTACTCTGACAAAGCTGCAAATATATATATGACCTCAGCGCTATGCATCCTGCTAACAGCTATTGAAAAGGTATACAATGTTTTTATTAATGTATTTGATATCGAGGCTTCAGCATTTCACCAAGACTGTTTCATAATCAGTTGGAAACTACTCGCCTCGCTTTAAAAAGCCTTTTTTGTTTTGGTGGGTTGACCTTTAAATATTAAAGCAGGATGACGTTTGGTTTTGGATTAGAGACATCAGATCATATGATGTCATTTTTGTATTTGACCCATAAAAGTGAAACTAACTCGTGAAAAGAAAAGCAGATGAAGCTCAAAATCAAAGACAAACAGATGTTAAACTGGTTAAATTGGGAACACTCAGACACAGGTGAGTTAACACACACATATACACACACGCGTACACACACACACACACACACACGGACACACACACAGACACACACACACACTCAGGGATCATGGTAATGCCCAGATTGAGGACCGAGCCCTCTTTACCGTCGTCAGGATTTGTGGCCTGTTCTGATTTTAGACATTCATCCATTTATCCTTCAGATTTAGATTCATCCAGTCTGCTCTCACAAACACAACAACATCAAAATACATATTATTTACCAAATGAATGTTTAAAGAGTCCTCTCCTGCTGATGTTCAGGTGTATATCAGTATGTAGTGTCTCTACTTTGAAGAGTCCTCTCCTGCTGATGTTCAGGTGTATATCAGTATGTAGTGTCTCTACTTTAAAGAGTCCTCTCCTGCTGATGTTCAGGTGTATATCAGTATGTAGTGTCTCTACTTTGAAGAGTCCTCTCCTGCTGATGTTCAGGTGTATATCAGTATGTAATGTCTCTACTTTAAAGAGTCCTCTCCTGCTGATGTTCAGGTGTATATCAGTATGTAGTGTCTCTACTTTGAAGAGTCCTCTCCTGCTGATGTTCAGGTATATATCAGTATGTAGTGTCTCTACTTTAAAGAGTCCTCTCCTGCTGATGTTCAGGTGTATATCAGTATGTAATGTCTCTACTTTAAAGAGTCCTCTCCTGCTGATGTTCAGGTGTATATCAGTATGTAGTGTCTCTACTTTAAAGAGTCCTCTCCTGCTGATGTTCAGGTGTATATCAGTATGTAGTGTCTCTACTTTAAAGAGTCCTCTCCTGCTGATGTTCAGGTGTATATCAGTATGTAGTGTCTCTACTTTAAAGAGTCCTCTCCTGCTGATGTTCAGGTGTATATCAGTATGTAGTGTCTCTACTTTAAAGAGTCCTCTCCTGCTGATGTTCAGGGTGTATATCAGTATGTAGTGTCTCTACTTTAAAGAGTCCTCTCCTGCTGATGTTCAGGTGTATATCAGTATGTAGTGTCTCTACTTTAAAGAGTCCTCTCCTGCTGATGTTCAGGTGTATATCAGTATGTAGTGTCTCTACTTTAAAGAGTCCTCTCCTGCTGATGTTCAGGTGTATATCAGTATGTAGTGTCTCTACTTTAAAGAGTCCTCTTCTTTATTTTATTTAACCTTTATTTAACCAGATAAAAGCATTGAGATAGAATCTCATGTTCAAAGCTGACCTGGCCAAGAAGGCAGCAACACAAACATATAAAATACAGAGAACATAACTAAGAAAACAAAAGACAAAACAGCAGTCACTACATTGATCACATTAGGAGAAAGGTGCTACTTGTTACTGCAAGAGCAGCTGGTAGTAAGGACTTCAGACAACTTCAACTTAAAACATGCTATTGAGACAAGTGCCGTCAGTTTGAGGCGTGACTGAAGGTCATTCCAAGACCAAGGACCATAATAAAAAAGACTCCTTTTCCCAGCCTCAGTCCGCACGGCAGGAACCTGGACCCGTATCCAGGCACTGGGTCTGAGGTTGTAAGAGTCACAAACTGGGGCAAATCTGGCACATATGTGCAGTGGAAGCTTTCCTAAAATGGCTTTATACATTAATAAAAACCAATGCTGCATCCTACGCATAGCAAGTGAGGACCATCCAGTTAGGTCCTATAGGGTGCATCTGATATATAACGCAGTGCAGCATGGTAGAGTGGGTCAAGTTTGGCCAAAACAGTGGGACAGGCAAATCTATAGATGGTATCACCGTAGTCCAGCTGGGACAGAAATAAGCCAGAGACCAACCTTTTACGGGATGAAGTTGAAAAACAACATTTAAGTCTGAAAAAGAAGCCAAGAGTGAATTTCAATTTATTTGTTAGAACTTCAATATGGTGTTTGAAGTTCAGATTACTGTCCAACCAAAAGCCCAGATATTTGTAGGTATCGACAAACTCAACAGAGACGCCATCAAGGGTGTCAATGGAGAGGCAAGAGGACGCTGACTTGGGAGAAAAAAGCATTGCTTTGGTTTTCTTACTGTTCAAAAGCAGTTTGGAATCAAGAAGTGCATGCTGCAGCGTGAGGACATCAGATTTTAAATGGAAACGGCCATATCCAGAGAAGGAGCACATGAGTATACAATAGTGTCATCAGCATACATATGATAGGTAGAAAATTGCATCTGATTACAAATATTGTTTACATATAATAAAAAGAGCGAGGGCCCCAAAATAGAGCCCTGTGGAACTCCCTTCTTCAAGGTGACAGGGTCAGAGACAGTGCTACCCAACATGACGCATTGAGTACGGTCGGTTAGATAACTCTGAAACCAGCAAATGGCATTATGACTAGGGTTGGGTACCGAGAACCGGTTCCGGTTCGGAACCAGTTCCAACATTTCGATTCCAACGGCATCATTTAGACATGTGCATTTTGGTTCTGCTTTTCGATGCCTGAGGAAATGTTTCTCGCCGCTCTCCGTAGCCTACTGTATGACTGCGGCGGGGCGGGAAATGTAGCGTTGTACCTACACTTCCTACAGCGTAACCTGAGACCAGGGCCGGCCCGTCGCACTGGCGTTATAGATGTTCGCCTAGGGCGCCAGATCTGGGGAGGCTCTGCACTGACAGCTCTGGGAGGAAAACATTTTTTTTGACCGTTGGGGCTCATCCTAATTTTCGGCCTTGATGTAACAACATTCATAATTAAGTAAATGTAACACCTTTTTCACCCCGGTTACACGTTTCATTTGCCCTGTACGGTGGGCACTGCAAGTGATGAAAATGGGGGATGTTGGCTTATCTGGCGCCCGCAGCTCACAGCCAAAGTGCGAGTGAGCGAGGGAGAGAGGGAGAGAGGGAGAGAGGGAGAAAGGGAGGGTGCACCGGTACGCGCTGTTGTTATTAGCATCTGGTGCTAGCTGCTCTAACGGAAGAAGAAGAAGATGTTTCTACAATAATGTGGAGGAGAGTCCTCTCCAGTCAGACTGAGAGGCTGATAACTACAGCTCAGTGAGGGAAAGGACTCTGAGGGTTCAGATGGTTCACTTTAGTCTAAGTTCAAACGTTTTGGTCACAATTTATGTCAACACATATTTCCAAGGCACTATAGGACAGCAAACCAGACATATCGTTTAAACTGGAGAGATAAAAACATATGCATAAATAAAATAGTAAAATAAGATGAACGACAAAAATAAAATACGTTACATGTATTTGTTATTGGCCATGGGTTACTGGTTATGTTCACATACTTATTTGATTATTAAAATGTAAACCGATCTTTGTCATATGGGTGTTTAGAGTCGTACCCCCTAGATCTAGTCTCTAGTCATTCTGCTCAAAGTGCACCAGATTGAAGCATTTTACTTTCAAATGTTCAAACATTTCTTCCCGGTTTGCCTGAGAGGCAGATGTGCTGTTTTCTCTCAACAAGAACTGTTTTTAAAAGTTGGACTGTTGTAGCTTCAGTGGTTCTCAGGTTACAGTTACATAGCAGTGAATATAAACAGATTAATGTGAATATTACTGTAAACTAACCTGTGTGAAAGTTTCTCGAATAAATGTAATTGTTTTGGTGGAAGAAGCAATTTATCATTTTTTTACCCTCCCTCAAAGAATCGGAATTGTGAACCGTTAAGAATCGGAATCGGAATCAGAATCGTGGAAATTCAAACGATACCCAACCCTACTTGGGACCGAAACGAGACATCAACATAACATTAGACAGAATGTGGTGATCTAGTGTCAAATGCTTTGGCTAGGTCAATAAACAATGCAACACAAACAGATGTTTTATCCAAAGCAGCCTTAATATGGTCTAAGACCTTCAGACTGGCAGTCAGTGCTTTGATCTGAATCCAGATTGCATAGGGTTAAGGATGTTGTGTGAATTTAAATGATGTTCAGGTGTATATGAGTATGTAGTGTCTCTACTGGGTCACGTCTCCATGCTTTAATGTTCAAAACGCTCTTCATCTCTCTCTCTGCCTGTGCTGCAGCACCTCTTTTCACCCTCTGTCTGAAACCAGAGCCCAGTCTGCTCTGATTGGTTAGCTCATATAACATGTAGATACATCATTCTTAAAACACCAACTGAGAGCCACTAATTGAGGCGATACTGCTAAAATAGGGAGGTAGAAGTAATGATTTAGACTGGAGTAAAAGAGTATAGTAAAAGATACACATTTAAATTGAAAAATTAAATAATTTAGAACTGTACATGAGAGAAGGAAGATGGAAAGAAGGAAATGTGTGAACGTTGTAGGGGTCTGTTAGCTGAGTTTGCGGCCGAGGCCGAGCTCGTTCTTCTGGATCTTTCAGTCTCCGTTGATGTCGCAGTGACCCATCAGAGCTTCCCTGAACCTGTCCAGGTCTGTGCCACTGATGCTGGGGGAGAGGGTCGGGGGGTGGAAGAGTTACAGAGAGGTCAGAAGACTCCCGATGAATGACACTGACTGATATCTGATCAATAACATTGTGTATCAGCTCTGTAGATAAGGGAATGTAAGGGCACCTTCACCAGCTCCATCATATCTTTGACAAATCCATCCACCTCAGTTTCTGAAGATGTTGTTTTAAGTGGTACAGGTTTGTCATGTGTAGTCCAATAAACCTCATTAGGAGTCTGACACTTTGAAATAATATTGGACACTCATCCTTGTACGTTCTCAGCCTTTAAGTCATCAAACTTTCAAATGTTAAGTGAAGAACATTCTTAGTCAAGTCTTTTAAAACTTGCTGGTCAATACATATATTTGCATACACATTACTGTGAGCTGCTGTTCACAATGTTATTGAACCTAGCCAGGAAAACAACCCCCTGAAGTTCAAAGGAAACAAGCAAGTGGTAGTGGACATGTTCAGGAAGTAAGGGTGCATCACTGTCTACAGCACACAAGTCAAGTTTCAATAACATCCAAAGAGAGTGTGTTCCAAGTATTTTATTAAATTCAAAGTTGATGCCAGTTCAGACTTCTTCCAGGCAAGTTCAGGAACCTGAGAACAGAAACTACAATGTAGAACATTTGCAAAGCATTTCCCTTACTTCATTGTAGCAATCTTTAAGTTAAACCAACTTACAGTTAGGAAGGTCAATGATGTCTGTTCTACACTGGCACCAGTTGCTGCGGCCACCTGGGCTGGTACGGGAATGGCATTGGAATTTCTCTCAAACTTCTTGGGTCAACATTCAAGTGCGAGTTTGAGTCAGTGGGCTGCACATTAGAGCCAGAAGCAACACTTCCTTGGGAAGGAAAGTCCCACATGCCAGCTTTACTTTGGAGCACCCATTGCAGGGGTTTGGCCTGCTGAGGGTTTGAAGGGTAGGCGGGCCGGTAGGGCTTGGCCTGCTGGGGATTCGAAGGGTAGGAAGGCCGGTAGGGCTTGGCCTGCTGGGGATTCGAAGGGTAGGAAGGCCGGTAGGGCTGAGCCTGCTGGGGATTCGAAGGGTAGGAAGGCCGGTAGGGCTTGGCCTGCTGGGGATTCGAAGGGTAGGCAGGAAGCTGGGGTTTGGGCTGGTACCTAGACTGCAAAGGATTTGAAGGGTAGGAGCGCTGCTGGGGTTTTGGCCGGTACAGAGACTGCAGGGGACTTGAAGGGTTGGTAGCCCGCTGGGGATTCAAAGGGTTTGCTGGCTGGTAGGGCTTGGCCTGCACATTAGAGCCAGAAGCAACACTTCCTTGATAAGGAAAGTCCCACATGGCAGCTTTACTTTGGAGCACCCCTTGCAGGGGTTTGGCCTGCTGAGGCTTGGCCTGTTGGGGATTTGAAGGGTAGGAAGGCTGCTGGGGTTTTGGCCGGTACCTAGACTGCAAGGGATTTGAAGGGTAGGAAGGCTGCTGGGGTTTTGGCCGGTACCTAGACTGCAAGGGATTTGAAGGGTTGGTAGCCCGCTGGGGATTCAAAGGGTATGCTGGCTGGTAGGGCTTGGCCTGCACATTAGAGCCAGAAGCAACACCTTCTTCGGAAGGAAAGTCCCACATGGCAGCTTTACTTTGGAGCACCCCTTGCAGGGGTTCAGCCTGCTGAGGCTTGGCCTGTTGGGGATTTGAAGGGTAGGAGCGCTGCTGGGGTTTTGGCCGGTACCGAGACTGCAGGGGACTTGAAGGGTTGGTAGCCCGCTGGGGATTCAAAGGGTATGCTGGCTGGTAGGGCTTGGCCTGCACATTAGAGCCAGAAGCAACACTTCCTTGATAAGGAAAGTCCCACATGGCAGCTTTACTTTGGAGCACCCCTTGCAGGGGTTCAGCCTGCTGAGGCTTGGCCTGTTGGGGATTTGAAGGGTAGGAAGGCTGCTGGGGTTTTGGCCGGTACCTAGACTGCAAGGGATTTGAAGGGTAGGAAGGCTGCTGGGGTTTTGGCCGGTACCTAGACTGCAGGGGACTTGAAGGGTTGGTAGCCCGCAGGGGATTCAAAGGGTTTGCTGGCTGGTAGGGCTTGGCCTGCACATTAAAACCAGAAGCAACACCTTCGGAAGGAAAGTCCCACATGGCAGCTTTACTTTGGAGCACCCCTTGCAGGGGTTCAGCCTGCTGAGGCTTGGCCTGTTGGGGATTTGAAGGGTAGGAAGGCTGCTGGGGTGTTGGCCGGTACCTAGACTGCAGGGGACTTGAAGGGTTGGTAGCCCGCTGGGGGTAACTAGAAACACTTCCCTCAGGACTGTAACCATCTACTTGCCTTCCATGAGAGCCACTATAACCTCCTGCACTTGGTGCTGAACTATCACTGGAAGTGGAAGCGGGTTTAAAGCTTCTTGAAAAATCAAAGTGAGGCGTAATGCCACTGGAGCCTCCACTTCTGTGTCCAAGTGCTAAAAGGAGAACACATTTTTTAAAAGACAGCCTTAGAGGAAAATTATACATTTCAATTGCAGCTTGTGAACCATAAATCCTTACCCTTTGCTTGCTGCCCACAAATCAAGAGTGAGATCACAAGAACTCTAAGAAAAGAGGAATTAAACATGAGACAACCAAAAACAGTTAAGTAGAATAAGAAATCTGTCAAAATAAGAATATCTTACCTCACACACAATCCAAAATACATTTTTGTTGTAAAACTGAAACCAAACAGTCTGTAAGCGGTGTGCAGCACATACAAAAAGAATCTATTATTTCAGATTCATGACTGCTGCAAAGACAGTGGTCCTTTTAAAGTGTCGGTGCATGAGCTGACCAATCATCGCCCTGATGAAGTCATTGGAATCAGCTTGGGAACTCCGCCCTCTGGCAACCTGGGCAGGTGTCCACACTTTAGCTAATTTGACACATTTCAACATTTCATTCTGTCAGCAGATCTGATTCAAAAGTCAGTTTAACCAAATGATAACCTTCACCTGGTCGCTAGGCAACATTCCCCTGACAGGCGATAATAGTTTGATCGTAGTTTTGTTTATTGAGGTTTTGATTTAATTTTCCTCCTTCAATTCCACAGAGGTTTTAGTAAGACCCAGAAACTAAGACCTACAAAGTGTAAGCTTTTGATCTTAAAACACTATGAAATGACAAGCTGTATTCAAATCAAACACATATATATGTATACATATTAACATATGTTTAAGATTTAATTTATATATATGTTCCACTGCAAATAAGATTGTTCTCTTCCACTGAAGTTGAGATCTTATGGGACCTTTTACCACTGTACGATTACTTAAAATGGTGTCTTCACAGGTCTCACTAAAAAATCTATTATGAAACTGCAGCTGATTCAGAACGCCGCTGCTCGAGTCCTCACTGACACTAAGAAAGTGGATCACTCCTGTTCTGAAGTCTTTACACTGGCTTCCTGTGTGTCAAAGAATAGATTTCTAAATACTGCTGCTGGTTTATAAAGCTTTGAATGGTTTAGGCCCAAAATACATTTCTGACCTCCTGCTAAATGATGAACCAGATCTCTCAGGTCTTCAGGGACTGGTCAGCTTTCTGTCCCCAGAGTCAGAACTAAACATGGAGAAGCAGCGTTCAGTTATTATGCTCCATCTGGAACAAACTCCCAGAAACCTGCAGGTCCGCTGCAACTCTGACTACTTTTAAATCCAGCAAGAAGACTTTTCTTTTTGTCGCTGCTTTTAATTGAACTATTCATATCTTAGACTGCACTGTAACTTTTATCCATGTATTTATTCTTTTAATGTTTATTTGATTATCTTTTCTTTTTAATGACTGATTTTAAATGCCATTTTCTTAATGTCTTTCATTTTTTGTAAAGCACTTTCAATTGCCTTGTGTTGAAAAATGCTATATAAACTTGCCTTGCTTTGCCTTGCCTTGCCTTGCCTTGCTTTGCCTTGCCTTGCTTTGCCTTGCCTTGCCTTGCCTTGCCTAAAAACAAAGATTTGAAAATGATGTGTTGAAAGTGTTTTGGCTTATTGAAAACCACATATTTTATATCACTGCTTATAATTTTCCAAAGCACATAATTAGACTCAATTACTGTAAATGTTCTTTCCTCCAAGCAGCCATTGATTATAGGGCCCTATAAAAGTCACCTGCAGTGAGCACACCTATGGTTTCAGTAAAGACACAGCTGACAAAGACACATTATTTTATTCATGATACTCGTTTCACAAAAAATGTAATTCAAACAATGTTTCATTATTTTTTACATTACAAAGAAAATAAACTATTTGTCCCGACTCAAGGCTCCACATTTACCATTATTTCAATTGCTAGATATTTTAATATAAATATTATAGCAATATATAACATATTATATAGCTGGCCAGCTCTGTTTTGATTGGCTCATTGAGTTTTGCTCAGACTAATTGGACTGAGAGACTGACTCTATAGTTCAGAGAGGAAGATAGCAGATCAACCTCTTATATATATTTATAAATTGGTCCATATGGGTCCGATGTTTCCATTAACTTCAGCGTTGAGTCTGACTCTGGGGGAATTATCACTTTGATATCACTTTGCAATAAATAATGTATTTGTGTAGTGTACCCTGAAGGCAGCATCCCTTTACTCGTCACTTGTCCACAGAGTGAATGTTCACAGAGTTGTTGTCTCCCCGTCAGAAACTGAAGGATGTGGAGCCCATCATTAAGATGGTGGATCTGAACGGGAACGCCCTGGTGAAGGATTACTCCGACGAGATCGAGCGCTTGTTTGGAAAGAAGATGAAGTCTGTGAAGGTGAGGAAAGAACACACCCCCATTATGTAAAACTAAACTTCTAAGGTTTACCTACTTTTACACATTTCTGATCAACTGTGAAGATTTCAATTGTTATGACGAAAGCTTAGACAGTATGAGCTCATTATTAGATTGTGAATATGATAATATTATGTTATAAAATACACAGTTCTTGAGAAATATTGAATATAAAACGTTTAAATAAGACGGTTTTTAAAGGTTTGTTTGGTCTCAGCACTTGTTGATTAATCAGACTTTACTTTTTTAATACTATTCACAATCCTTAAAATCAACACGTTTAATAACAGGTGTTTCTCGTTGTATTCATTCTGACTGTGTGTGTTTGTGTCAGAGGTTAGCGGAGTCTGCAGAGGACGCTGACCTCTACCACGAGTTCAACGCCACATTACAGGTGCGTGCTCTGTTTTTATACGTCTTTGTATTTCTCTAAGCGCACGAAACACAGGCGAACATTTGGTGAACCTACAGGACATACACTTTCTTTTTTATATTAAATCTTAATAATATCTTTTGTCATATTTTGCACAAAGATATACTCTTTAACCCTCCAGTTGTCTTCGGGTCAAATCTGACCGATTTACTTCTTTCATCAATCATACCCTTTTTGTTTTACATTCGATTGCATCAAGGCTTCTTGATATCCTTCTCAGTAGACATCTGAACATGTGACATTGCTGATCAACACTTTCATTGAACTTTGGACCCAAACTGGTCGACACAGCCTTGACTGACACCGGCCGCATCATCACGGGATGCGTTAACACCTGTCCCGTGCCTCTATGCGCTAGCCGGCATCTCTCCCCCGCACATCAGACGACTAGGTATCGCACAAGATGAACGGGGAACACAGGAGACAGACATCAGACACCCCTTGCATGGCCACGTAGCACCCCCACGCAGGCTCCGATCCAGAGCCAGTTTTGTGCAGACAGTCCTGCCCCTCCAGAACCAAACAAGCAGCAAGGACCAACATCTGGGAAGATGAATGGCAAAGGAATGACACACGAGCTCTTGAATGTCTGGACAGAGGAATCGCACCGACGGAAAGCCTCGCTAGTGGCCACGACCTTGGCTGGACAACCTGGAAGTCACGTAACAGACTGCGTGGGGAACAGGAGAGGTGCAAAGCACTGATGAAAGTGTGGAACTACACCACAGAAGACACGTGCAGCTGTGGATCAGTGCAGACCTACTGGAACCTGCCGATGCCCCCCCCCCGGTGCAGTCCAGAAGACCTGGCAGAACCTACCCAGCTGTGGCCTGTGCCCGATACTGGCAGAACGACATCTGAGATTGCTACGGACTCGAAGAAGAAGAAGAAGAAGAAGAAGAAGAAGAAGAAGAAGAAGAAGAAGAAGAAGAAGAAGAAGAAGAAGAAGAAGAAGAAGAAGAAGAAGAAGGAAGAGAAGAAGAAGAGAGAAGAGAAGAAGAACAGAAGAAGAATTGAATTTTGGACTGATTTAGTCAACTTTGTACCACCCCATGGTCGTTCCTGGTCAAAATGACCGCCATAAAGAAAAGGAATTAGTAACCATCCAGCAATCAGTCACACACACACACACACACACACACACACACACACACACACACACACACACACACACACACACACCACACACACACACACACACACACACACACACAGAACAATTTGACACATTTCCCGCTCTTATGTGCCCCTCCCCCCACATGGATCACACCTGGCACACGCAGTACATGTTCAGTGTGTGTTCTTTGTATATGTACTGCAGTGTTTCATGTACACCAGTATCTGATGCCATACAGTTTGAAAGGGTGTTAAATGACATTTGGTGAGGATTCATGTTTTTGAGTTAATGTAATAGCAGTTCAAACAGGACCGGTCCAATGTGACGCGAACACCAAAGTAAGGGGGAACGAACACAATAGGGGGACCATTGAATCGTCAAATTTAAATAAAGAAATGATAATAAATTATTTATTAAATGAACTTTGAATGCTCGCCTTTGTCCTTTTACAGCGTTAGTTGACACAATAAAGTCTTGATGGAGCTCCAAACAAATGGAAATAAGAACTATAATCCTTATTTATGGAACAGTGTTAGTATAAAGTGTCAGACACAGATCTGTTTATACACATGTCTTTGTAATTGCTTTAATGAATGCATATGTGCGCCTCATTTTGGTTTCAGCAAGAAGCTTAAGAGTAACTCTCTTGTGAAGCATTCAAAATGTAGTTTTTGAAGCTAAAAATGTATTAAAACTGATTCTTTGGTTAGAAAAAAAACACATTGTGAATTTAAACATAATTACATCTATAGATAAATATAGTAAAAGGCTGCATATCCAGTACAATACCCCTAACAAGTGGTATTTACTGTAAATGCATTATAACCCCCTCGTTAAAGGTGGGCTAGGTAAGTTGGAGAAACTAGCTCGAGTGGCTAGAATTAGAAAATACACAACCGGAAGAAATCTGCCCCTTCCTCTCAGAGCCCCTCCTCCAACACACGAACGCACACATGACCAATGAGGGCACGAGATCAGTGTGTGCCCAGATGGAAGGCTGACAGGCAGGTAGGCCATCCAGTTACTTTAGCCGGCTCAGATGATTGGTCGAGCTTTCTACAGCGCCACGGCTTCCACAGATGATATATTGTTATGGATTTTGTTGTCAAAGCACTTCAGATATTCATTGCTATCGGGATGTTAAGAGCATTCCATGGAATATAACAACAAGTGTTTCTGAAGTGAAATACCTACCCCACCTTTAACGTGCTGTATTTCTGTGTTGGACGGACTAAATATGGATTAAAGCAGAATATTTGGTCACACAAAAACATATTTTGGAGCTGTTTAAATCTCTAACCCTAACCCAAGAATAAACACAGCACATATATTTATTTATAGATCTGTGGTGGACTTTATGAATGAAGCTCTGCGGTTCTGTGTTTATCCTCAGATAATCCCCGAGCCGTCTGACGCCTCTAATCTGTCATTTGCTCGTCTCAGCTGCTTTACACTCAGTGCTAATGTTAGCATGCATGCTAACGGCGTTTAGATCAGATTTAAAGCCTCGGCTGACACCTGGAATTAGATCAAACTCCTCTGATCCTGAGAGGAAACCAGGTCACACTGCAGCGGGGGAACAACCCAACATATCGACATATACAAACACTACA
Source organism: Harpagifer antarcticus (assembly GCA_902827135.1). NCBI lineage: Eukaryota > Metazoa > Chordata > Actinopteri > Perciformes > Harpagiferidae > Harpagifer > Harpagifer antarcticus. The sequence continues at coordinate 138,919 of CADEHL010001325.1, forward strand.
CATTACGGCCTTTTAGTCCTGTTTGATTGGTTTGTTAGAAAACTGAACAACCAACACATCTCTGAACAAACAGGCTTTCAACCAATTTCACATAAAGACATTTGAGACTAAGACTGACATGAAGGCATAACAACGAACATACTAAGAGATCATTAACATTAGAGCAAGCATTAAGAAACATATCTATAGAAAACCATATACAATTTAAGTTTTATTCTGAAAGGCTGTCCTACTTCCTGTCTCCCATCAGTTCAATTATTGGTATCTTATTCTGAAAAGCTGTCCCACTTCCTGTCTCCACTCATCTTATTCTGAAAGGCTGCCCCACTTCCTGTCTCTCCTCATCTTATTCTGAAAGGCTAACCCACTTCCTGTCTCCACTCATCTTATTCTGAAAGGCTGCCCCACTTCCTGTCTCTCCTCATCTTATTCTGAAAGGCTAACCCACTTCCTGTCTCCACTCATCTTATTCTGAAAGGCTGTCCCACTTCCTGTCTCCACTCATCTTATTCTGAAAGGCTGTCCCACTTCCTGTCTCTCCTCATCTTATTCTGAAAGGCTAACCCACTTCCTGTCTCCACTCATCTTATTCTGAAAGGTTATCCCACTTCATGTCTCTAGTCAGTTTGATTGTTAGTATCTTATTCTGAAAGGCTGTCCCACTTCCTGTCTCTCCTCATCTTATTCTGAAAGGCTATCCCATTTCCTGTCTCTAGTCAGTTTGATTCTTAGCATCTTATTCTGAAAGGCTTTCCCACTTCCTGTCTCCACTCATCTTATTCTGAAAGGCTTTCCCACTTCCTGTCTCTAGTCAGTTTGATTCTTAGCATCTTATTCTGAAAGGTTGTCCCACTTCCTGTCTCCACTCATCTTATTCTGAAAGGCTATCCCATTTCCTGTCTCTAGTCAGTTTGATTCTTAGTATCTTATTCTGAAAGGTTGTCCCACTTCCTGTCTCCACTCATCTTATTCTGAAAGGCTATCCCATTTCCTGTCTCTAGTCAGTTTGATTGTTAGCATCTTATTCTGAAAGGCTGTCCCACTTCCTGTCTCCACTCATCTTATTCTGAAAGGCTAACCCACTTCCTGTCTCTAGTCAGTTTGATTGTTAGCATCTTATTCTGAAAGGCTGTCCCACTTCCTGTCTCCTTTCAGTTTGATTGTTAGCATCTTATTCTGAAAGGCTGTCCCACTTCCTGTCTCTCCTCATCTTATTCTGAAAGGCTATCCCACTTCCTGTCTCCACTCATCTTATTCTGAAAGGCTATCCCATTTCCTGTCTCTAGTCAGTTTGATTGTTAGCATCTTATTCTGAAAGGCTATCCCACTTCCTGTCTCCACTCATCTTATTCTGACACGTTTTCCCACTTCCTGTCTCATGTCAGTTTGATTGTTAGCATCTTATTCTGAAAGGCTGTCCCACTTCCTGTCTCCCCTCAGTTTGATTACTACAATTCGATGCTAATAAACTCAGTGGACGAGGACGGGAACAGTCCAGATATGGGCGCTGAGTTTCCTCTGGAGGAAAACGAGCACTTCAACAACCTGCGTGTCAACATGTTGCAGAGCGACATCCAGGTTCCAACCAACGTCTTCAACAAAGGTCAGAGGTCAACCTGTGTGTCTGAACATACATACAATGTTCAGGTGTATATCAGTAGGTAGTGTCTCTACTTTAAAGAGTCCTCTCCTGCTGATGTTCAGGTGTATATCAGTAGGTAGTGTCTCTACTTTAAAGAGTCCTCTCCTGCTGATGTTCAGGTGTATATCAGTATGTAGTGTCTCTACTTTAAAGAGTCCTCTCCTGCTGATGTTCAGGTGTATATCAGTATGTAGTGTCTCTACTTTAAAGAGTCCTCTCCAGCTGATGTTCAGGTGTATATCAGTATGTAGTGTCTCTACTTTAAAGAGTCCTCTCCTGCTGATGTTCAGGTGTATATCAGTGTGTAGTGTCTCTACTTTAAAGAGTCCTCTCCTGCTGATGTTCAGGTGTATATCAGTGTGTAGTGTCTCTACTTTAAAGAGTCCTCTCCAGCTGATGTTCAGGTGTATATCAGTATCCAGTGTCTCTACTTTAAAGAGTCCTCTCCTGCTGATGTTCAGGTGTATATCAGTATGTAGTGTCTCTACTTTAAAGAGTCCTCTCCTGCTGATGTTCAGGTTTATATCAGTATGTAGTGTCTCTACTTTAAAGAGTCCTCTCCTGCTGATGTTCAGGTGTATATCAGTATGTAGTGTCTCTACTTTAAAGAGTCCTCTCCTGTTGATGTTCAGGTGTCTATCAGTATGTAGTGTCTCTACTTTAAAGAGTCCTCTCCTGCTGATGTTCAGGTGTATATCAGTATGTAGTGTCTCTACTTTAAAGAGTCCTCTCCTGCTGATGTTCAGGTGTATATCAGTATGTAGTGTATCTACTTTAAAGAGTCATCTCCTGCTGATGTTCAGGTGTATATCAGTATGTAGTGTATCTACTTTAAAGAGTCCTCTCCTGCTGATGTTCAGGTGTATATCAGTATGTAGTGTCTCTACTTTAAAGAGTCCTCTCCTGCTGATGTTCAGGTTTATATCAGTATGTAGTGTCTCTACTTTAAAGAGTCCTCTCCTGCTGATGTTCAGATGTATATCAGTATGTAGTGTCTCTACTTTAAAGAGTCCTCTCCTGTTGATGTTCAGGTGTCTATCAGTATGTAGTGTCTCTACTTTAAAGAGTCCTCTCCTGCTGATGTTCAGGTGTATATCAGTATGTAGTGTCTCTACTTTAAAGAGTCCTCTCCTGCTGATGTTCAGGTGTATATCAGTATGTAGTGTATCTACTTTAAAGAGTCATCTCCTGCTGATGTTCAGGTGTATATCAGTATGTAGTGTCTCTGCTTTAAAGAGTCCTCTCCTGCTGATGTTCAGGTGTATATCAGTAAGTAGTTTCTCTACTTTAAAGAGTCCTCTCCTGCTGATGTTCAGGTGTATATCAGTATGTAGTATCTCTACTTTAAAGAGTCCTCTCCTGCTGATGTTCAGGTGTATATCAGTATGTAGTGTCTCTACTTTAAAGAGTCCTCTCCTGCTGATGTTCAGGTGTATATCAGTATGTAGTGTCTCTCCTTTAAAGAGTCCTCTCCTGCTGATGGTCAGGTGTATATCAGTATGTAGTGTCTCTACTTGAAAGAGTCCTCTCCTGCTGATGTTCAGGTGTATATCAGTATGTAGTGTCTCTACTTTAAAGAGTCCTCTCCTGCTGATGTTCAGGTGTATATCAGTATGTAGTATCTCTACTTTAAAGAGTCCTCTCCTGCTGATGTTCAGGTGTATATCAGTAAGTAGTGTCTCTACTTTAAAGAGTCCTCTCCTGCTGATGTTCAGGTGTATATCAGTATGTAGTGTCTCTACTTTAAAGAGTCCTCTCCTGCTGATGTTCAGGTGTATATCAGTATGTAGTGTCTCTACTTTAAAGAGTCCTCTCCTGCTGATGTTCAGGTGTATATCAGTATGTAGTGTCTCTACTTTAAAGAGTCCTCTCCTGCTGATGTTCAGGTGTATATCAGTATGTAGTGTCTCTACTTTAAAGAGTCCTCTCCTGCTGATGTT
>CADEHL010001325.1:147500-150000 GCA_902827135.1 Harpagifer antarcticus
TTTAATTAAAATCACATTTCAGAGATTTGAAGTCAATAAATAACTCTTTCAAAATGTGTAACCTATTTTCATATTTTAGTTATACTAGTTTAGTATCCTCTGTTTATATTTTATATTGTATCCATTGTAGTCGTGTGGTGCATTCAGGGACATTCAAGCAATAATATCTTTTCTGTGGTGGTGGTGCATTCAGGGAGACCCGTGCAATAATCAGTATTCGGTGGTGGTGTGTTCAGGAACACAGACATAATACTCAATCTCCTTTTGTGTCAGTAATAAGTATGGTGCATTCAGGTATTCAGGAAGTAATAGGTGTTCTGTGACGGTGCGTTCAGGTACATCCGATCATTAATGAGTCCCCTCTCGTGGTGTGTTCAGGTACATCCAGGCCGCCACCTCCCCCAAAGACATCATCATCATGGTGGACATCAGCGGCAGCATGAAGGGTCTGAAGATGACCATTGCCAAACACACCATCAACACAATCCTGGACACACTGGGGGAGAACGACTTCGTCAACGTGATCGCTGTGAGACACACACACACACACACACATTTGATCCGTTGTGTGTTAATTATGTTTATTTATGGATTAAACTGATGATTTTTCCTAATGTTCATACCTTTAATTGTAAAAAAAGATGTCGAAAGATTTTAACTAATACATTTTTTAAATCGTTCAAACCAGAACATATATACTAATGTAAATGTTTAACGTAACTCAAACCTCTACAGTACATAATTACCAACATTATTGACATTAATTAGAGGACAAGCAGCTATGTGTGCTTTTATTGTATTCTATTGTGTTTTTAGCACTTCTTAACACGTGGCTTGTGTGGTCATGTATTCCTTTATGATTCCTATGATGTTTTAATGTTCTGTCGAGCTCTTAGTGAACTATGTCTGTGAAAAGCGCTTTATAAATACATTTGACTTACTTACTAATCTGAAGCTGTATGGAATAATCGCTTCATCAGTTTTTGTTGGCAAAATAAATCTTAATTTGTAAAGTTACTCAAGCTGTCAGATGCAGTGGAGTAGAAGAATACATCATCACGAAGAGTTAAATCCAAGTACCTCCCTTGGACTTAACCTGTTAGGCCCTGAGCCTGTTTTTAGGGTCTCAGGCTTGAAAATGACATTCCCAGAACAAATGGCCATATCTTCTAAAGGGTTACATTAATAATCTTTGTTCTCAAAGTAATGATGAACCTGTGAGTCGGATGTAGAAAAGTCAGAATCAATATAGACGTTTTTCATTTGAAAGAAAATTCAGATTGAACATGGTAAAAAACTGTAAATTATAGTGTCCGTCCAAAAAATATTTTTTACTTATAGTGAAAACTACCCTTGGATGATGGGATGGTAGACCAAAAGCTTTAGGAATCCAAAGTACAACATATAATAAGTACCCTGCTTCAAGATTGATGCAAAACAAGTGATATTTGACCTTTTTAGAGGTTTAGAAGAAAAAACTCCACCTCTGAGGTGATTTGGGTGGAAATGGTTTTTTTTGCCGTTTTTCTGGAACCCATTGGTCGATTTTGATGATTGACATCTCCTTTTAACCGCTAGAGCCAATAGAATCGAGGGAAAGTTCCACATACGCACACAGGTTACCAAATAAGGAGTGAGAGTGACGCGCAGCCAAAACCGGAGCTGCAACACACTCTGGTGGCTACCATTAGCAGCTAATTTTTATTCTCCGATTTTTGCATAGAAATGGAATGATGGGTTATCAATAATTTTTTCAAAGTGACAGACACATTTGATTAACCTATGGATTAACCTTCAGCCGCATTTTTTCTCGTTTTAATGCCATTTAACACGACTTTTGATCAGAAACAGCTAAGGTGAGCATGTCTCGTGTTTTGCTACCTAAAGCTACTCGTGTGTGGTGTCGCTCAGTGATGATCCTTATATTTCTATAATCTGTGGACTCTCAGGATGTTATCTAAGCTTGTTTGTGCAGATCCAATAAGTATATCGATCGGTATAGCTAGAGTTCTGTGCTAACGGCCTTAAGATTTTTTCGCACAGGGCTAATTCAGAGGCTCAGCGTTAGCCTTGTGTTTTTTTTTTGCAAAGAAATCATCAGTTAGCTGAGTTTCTTCCCGTTACATGGATATGAAACATTCATAGTTTATGACATCTTAAGAAGCCCTCAGACACTGTTGCTTGCAGATGTTGTGGTTTCGGACCCGCCGAAGGGTCCGTGGGGTCTAAGAGGTAAAGCACTTGAATAAACGTATTTAGTTCCTTTGCACTGACAGTATATTGTTTGGTGGGAATTGAACCGGTGTCCTCCTCTCTTCAGTACACAGATTACATCCGTTACGTGGAGCCGTGCTTCAAAGGAACCCTGGTGCAGGCTGACCTGGACAACAGAGAGGTAACACACACGTCAAACACACACACACACACACACGTTTTTCTATTTTTATTGTATTGCTTTTCTACTATTTTTGTCATGAATACTTACAATATTACAATACCA
>CADEHL010001325.1:152500-180004 GCA_902827135.1 Harpagifer antarcticus
CAACAAGACTACAACAAGACTACAACAAGACTACAAAAAGACAACAACAAGACTACAACAAGACTACAACAAGACTACAACAAGACTACAACAAGACAACAACAAGACTACAACAAGACTACAACAAGACTACAAAAAGACAACAAAAAGACAACAACAAGACTACAAAAAAGACAACAACAAGACTACAAAAAGACAACAACAAGACTACAAAAAGACACAAAAAGACTACAATGGGATACAACAAGACTACAACAAGACTACAACAAGACTACAAAAAAGACACCAACAAGACTACAACAAGACTACAAAAAGACAACAACAAGACTACAAAAAGACACCAACAAGACTACAACAAGACTACAAAAAGACAACAAAAAGACAACAACAAGACTACAAAAAGACACCAACAAGACTACAACAAGACTACAACAAGACAACAATAAGACTACAAAAAGACACAAAAAGACTACAATGGGATACAACAAGACTACAACAAGACTACAACAAGACAACAACAAGACTACAGAAAGACTACAAAAAGACAACAACCAGACTACAAAAAGACTACAACAACACTACAGAAGGATACAAAAAGACAACATGCATACAACTTAGAACAACACAATATCATAACATGTAGATGTGAGGGACATTAGAAATTGTTAGGATCAACATTACATAGAAATAAAATATGTATTGTGGTGTCACCTCTAACATGTTGTCATCAAGGATCTTCTGAATTCACCTCCTTCTGAACTAAGCTTCACATAATGTTACCACAAACTGCGATTAGCGTAGATTCTGTCATGATGGTCTTTAATTTACTGCAGGCCCTAAATCTTATTGTTGAGCCCTTTACTTCTCATTGAACATAATTACAGCCACAGCATAAGGTGTGCTTGTTTTCTCTGTTAAATATTTGTCGTAATATTTGTGAAACTTTTGCAGAAAAACTTTAAACACACACACACACACACACACACACACACACACACACACACACTGAATCAGGACATTAACACTTCCCATGATAAGAGAAAGTGTTTTTATTTGTGTCCAGGTGCGAGTGTTCACCTACCTGATCGGCAGAGAGATGACCTTCGCTCAGAACACAAAGTGGATCGCCTGCAACAACAAAGGTCTGATCACAGTTGAACGTTATTTACTTTTATATATGCAATCATTACAGAGAGGCAGTGCAACGATATGATGTCAGGCTCAGTTCAACAATGCTCAATACAAATGTTTCCCAAAAAAAAAAAGTGTGGAATTAATTGGTAAGTAAATGAAGTATAATAATACTAATCGTCTTTGAGCATTAGGAAAAGCGCTATAAAAATCTAATATATTATTATAATTTTCTACCATGTTATACTTCTACTCTCTAAATCTCACGGGGAAACATGCTTCTTATTAGTAGACTGCATGGATTTGCCACTAGCAGTTACTATTACATAAATAACATGATGTGTTTATACGTTATATAAACTACAAATCTGCTCAGAACGACACGATAATACTTTAACGGTCAGATGACGTCTGAAATGTGACCTGCATCACAGCAGCTCCATGTGTAACATCAACAGACACATATCAAGACACAATACATGAAAAACAAATAAAAAAGTAGTTCAAAATGTGCTCCACAGGGGTCAATTACAGCATAGAAACCTCTTGTATGTATAAGGTAAAGTGTGTGTGTGTGTGTGTGTGTCATAGGTTACTACACACACATCTCCACGCTGGCGGACGTGCAGGAGAACGTGATGGAGTATCTACACGTCCTCAGCCGACCAATGGTCATCAACCACGACCATGACATCATCTGGACCGAGGCCTACATGGACTCTGTGGTGAGAGCAGCCGGCCAATCAGAGAGCTTCGAGCAGCTCGTCGTTATTTCAAACATCTGATTCATGATTTAAGCATCCTAAAATCATTTCTGCATTTTCACTTTGGCTGTACTACTCCGTTTAGCATGGATGGAGTTCTGGATGAGGCACAGGCACACATGCTCATGAAACAAAATACAAGAAAGGCAAAAGAGAAACAAACGACTACCAAGAGAAGATGTTTGTGTAAACAGCAAAGCAACAGAAAGACTGGGAAACAAAGACACAAAAACAACCATCAAAAGACTACAAATAGAAAAATAAAATAGAGCCGAATGCAATATGATCACAAAAAGACTACAGCGTCATTTTAAAAGTCAGCAAAGAAACTAAATACCACAGCATTTTTCAAAAGACAACAAAAGAAGACAACAAAGACTACAAACAAGGCTGTAAAAACGCGAAAAATGACTACAAAAAGACTTCAATAAGGAAAATAGGACTACAATAAGGCTAGAAAAGGAAGAAAGGACTAAAATAAGGCTAGAAAAGGAAGAAAGGACTACAATAAGGCTAGAAAAGGAAGAAAGGACTACAATAAGGCTAGAAAAGGAAGAAAGGACTACAAAAAGGCTAGAAAAGGAAGAAAGGACTACAATAAGGCTAGAAAAGGAATAAAGGACTACAATAAGGCTAGAAAAGGAAGAAAGGACTACAAAAAGGCTAGAAAAGGAAGAAAGGACTACAAAAAGGCTAGAAAAGGAAGAAAGGACTACAATAAGGCTAGAAAAGGAATAAAGGACTACAATAAGGCTAGAAAAGGAAGAAAGGACTACAAAAAGGCTAGAAAAGGAAGAAAGGACTACAATAAGGCTAGAAAAGGAATAAAGGACTACAATAAGGCTAGAAAAGGAAGAAAGGACTACAAAAAGAGTAGAAAGGGAAGAGAGGACTACAAAAAGAGTAGAAAGGGAAGAGAGGACAACAAAAAGACAAGACAAGGAAGAAAGGACTACAAAAAGACTAGAAAGGGAATAAAGGACTACAAAAAGAGTAGAAAGGGAATAAAGGACAACAAAAAGAGTAGAAAGGGAATAAAGGACTACAAAAAGAGTAGAAAGGGAATAAAGGACTACAAAAAGAGTAGAAAGGGAAGAGAGGACAACAAAAAGACAAGACAAGGAAGAAAGGACTACAAAAAGACTAGAAAGGGAATAAAGGACTACAAAAAGAGTAGAAAGGGAATAAACGACTACAAAAAGACAAGACAAGGAAGAAAGGACTACAAAAAGACTAGAAAGGGAATAAAGGACTACAAAAAGACTAGAAAAGGAAGAAAGGACTACAAAAAGACTAGAAAGGGAATAAAGGACTACAACAAGACAAGACAAGGAAGAAAGGACTACAACAAGATTAGAAAAGGAAGAAAGGACTACAAAAAGAGTAGAAAGGGAATAAAGGACTACAAAAAGAGTAGAAAGGGAAGAGAGGACAACATAAAGACAAGACAAGGAATAAAGGACAACAAAAAGAGTAGAAAGGGAATAAAGGACTACAAAAAGAGTAGAAAGGGAATAAAGGACTACAAAAAAAGTAGAAAGGGAAGAGAGGACAACAAAAAGACAAGACAAGGAAGAAAGGACTACAAAAAGACTAGAAAGGGAATAAAGGACTACAAAAAGAGTAGAAAGGGAATAAACGACTACAAAAAGAGTAGAAAGGGAAGAGAGGACAACAAAAAGACAAGACAAGGAAGAAAGGACTACAAAAAGACTAGAAAGGGAATAAAGGACTACAAAAAGAGTAGAAAAGGAAGAAAGGACTACAAAAAGACAAGACAAGGAAGAAAGGACTACAACAAGATTAGAAAAGGAAGAAAGGACTACAAAAAGACTAGAAAAGGAAGAAAGGACTACAAAAAGACTAGAAAGGGAATAAAGGACTACAACAAGACAAGACAAGGAAGAAAGGACTACAATAAGACTAGAAAAGGAAGAAAGGACTACAAAAAGACAAGACAAGGAAGAAAGGACTACAATAAGACTAGAAAAGGAAGAAAGGACTACAACAAGATTAGAAAAGGAAGAAAGGACTACAAAAAGACTAGAAAATGAATAAAGGACTACAAAAAGACTAGACAAGGAAGAAAGGACTACAAAAAGACTAGACAAGGAAGAAAGGACTACAAAAAGACAAGACAAGGAATAAAGGACTACAAAAAGACTAGACAAGGAAGAAAGGACTACAAAAAGACAAGACAAGGAATAAAGGACTACAAAAAGACTAGAAAAGGAAGAAAGGACTACAAAAAGACTGCAAAGAGAAAAAAACCTAGGGCCTTCTGACCCATAATTCATCCATGCCTTTATCTCCACATACTGTACATTCATCATCATTATAATCATCATCATCATCATCATCATCACTTCATCTTCATCTTTCTGCTTCCTCCCTGTGTTTCCGAACATTTTCCCATGATCCTCTTGGCCTCCATCTCTCCGGCAGCTTCCCAACACCATGGAGGTAAAAAAAAGACGTAGAAGAAGAAGTTGTAGTTTTAGATTCAACATGTAGAACAGGACGGTTTTAACCAATCACAACAGAGCCAGCCAGCTTACCAATTAGAGCAGACTGGGCTCTGGTTTCAGACAGAGGGTGAAAAGAGGTGCTGCAACACATTAAAGCATGGAGACATGTAGAGACACTACATATTGATATACACCTGAACATCAGCAGGAGAGGACTCTTTAAAGTAGAGACACTACATATTGATATACACCTGAACATCAGCAGGAGAGGACTCTTTAAAGTAGAGACACTACATACTGATATACACCTGAACATCAGCAGGAGAGGACTCTTTAAAGTAGAGACACTACATATTGATATACACCTGAACATCAGCAGGAGAGGACTCTTTAAAGTAGAGACACTACATACTGATATACACCTGAACATCAGCAGGAGAGGACTCTTTAAAGTAGAGACACTACATATTGATATACACCTGAACATCAGCAGGAGAGGACTCTTTAAAGTAGAGACACTACATACTGATATACACCTGAACATCAGCAGGAGAGGACTCTTTAAAGTAGAGACACTACATACTGATATACACCTGAACATCAGCAGGAGAGGACTCTTTAAAGTAGAGACACTACATACTGATATAGACCTGAACATCAGCAGGAGAGGACTCTTTAAAGTAGAGACACTACATACTGATATACACCTGAACATCAGCAGGAGAGGACTCTTTAAAGTAGAGACACTACCTACTGATAAACACCTGAACATCAGCAGGAGAGGACTCTTTAAAGTAGAGACACTACATACTGATATACACCTGAACATCAGCAGGAGAGGACTCTTTAAAGTAGAGACACTACATACTGATATACACCTGAGCATCAGCAGGAGAGGACTCTTTAAAGTAGAGACACTACATACTGACATACTGAACATCAGCAGGAGAGGACTCTTTAAAGTAGAGACACTACATACTGATATACACCTGAACATCAGCAGGAGAGGACTCTTTAAAGTAGAGACACTACATACTGATATACACCTGAACATTAGCAGGAGAGGACTCTTTAAAGTAGAGACACTACATACTGATATACACCTGAACATCAGCAGGAGAGGACTCTTTAAAGTAGAGACACTACATACTGATATACACCTGAACATCAGCAGGAGAGGACTCTTTAAAGTAGAGACACTACATACTGATATACACCTGAACATCAGCAGGAGAGGACTCTTTAAAGTAGAGACACTACATACTGATATACACCTGAACATCAGCAGGAGAGGACTCTTTAAAGTAGAGACACTACATACTGATATACACCTGAACATCAGCAGGAGAGGACTCTTTAAAGTAGAGACACTACATACTGATATACACCTGAACATCAGCAGGAGAGGACTCTTTAAAGTAGAGACACTACATACTGATATACACCTGAACATCAGCAGGAGAGGACTCTTTAAAGTAGAGACACTACATACTGATATACACCTGAACATCAGCAGGAGAGGACTCTTTAAAGTAGAGACACTACATGCTGATATACACCTGAACATCAGCAGGAGAGGACTCTTTAAAGTAGAGACACTACATACTGATATACACCTGAACATCAGCAGGAGAGGACTCTTTAAAGTAGAGACACTACATACTGATATACACCTGAACATCAGCAGGAGAGGACTCTTTAAAGTAGAGACACTACACACTGATATACACCTGAACATCAGCAGGAGAGGACTCTTTAAAGTAGAGACACTACATACTGATATACACCTGAACATCAGCAGGAGAGGACTCTTTAAAGTAGAGACACTACATACTGATATACACCTGAACATCAGCAGGAGAGGACTCTTTAAAGTAGAGACACTACATACTGATATACACCTGAACATCAGCAGGAGAGGACTCTTTAAAGTAGAGACACTACATATACTGATATACACCTGAACATCAGCAGGAGAGGACTCTTTAAAGTAGAGACACTACATACTGATATACACCTGAACATCAGCAGGAGAGGACTCTTTAAAGTAGAGACACTACACACTGATATACACCTGAACATCAGCAGGAGAGGACTCTTTAAAGTAGAAACACTACATACTGATATTCACCTGAACACCAGCAGGAGAGGACTCTTTAAAGTAGAGACAATACATACTGATATACACCTGAACATCAGCAGGAGAGGACTCTTTAAAGTAGAGACACTACATACTGATATACACTTGAACATCAGCAGGAGAGGACTCTTTAAAGTAGAGACACTACATACTGATATACACCTGAACATCAGCAGGAGAGGACTCTTTAAAGTAGAGACACTACATACTGATATACACCTGAACATCAGCAGGAGAGGACTCTTTAAAGTAGAGACACTACATACTGATATACACCTGAACATCAGCAGGAGAGGACTCTTTAAAGTAGATACACTACATACTGATATACACCTGAACATCAGCAGGAGAGGACTCTTTAAAGTAGATACACTACATACTGATATACACCTGAACATCAGCAGGAGAGGACTCTTTAAAGTAGAGACACTACATACTGATATACACCTGAACATCAGCAGGAGAGGACTCTTTAAAGTAGAGACACTACATACTGATATACACCTGAACATCAGCAGGAGAGGACTCTTTAAAGTAGAGACACTACATACTGATATACACCTGAACATCAGCAGGAGAGGACTCTTTAAAGTAGAGACACTACATACTGATATACACCTGAACATCAGCAGGAGAGGACTCTTTAAAGTAGAGACACTACATACTGATATACACCTGAACATCAGCAGGAGAGGACTCTTTAAAGTAGAGACACTACATACTGATATACACCTGAACATCAGCAGGAGAGGACTCTTTAAAGTAGAGATACTACATACTGATATACACCTGAACATCAGCAGGAGAGGACTCTTTAAAGTAGAGACACTACATACTGATATACACCTGAACATCAGCAGGAGAGGACTCTTTAAAGTAGAGACACTACATACTGATATACACCTGAACATCAGCAGGAGAGGACTCTTTAAAGTAGAGACACTACATACTGATATACACCTGAACATCAGCAGGAGAGGACTCTTTAAAGTAGAGACACTACATACTGATATACACCTGAACATCAGCAGGAGAGGACTCTTTAAAGTAGAGACACTACATACTGATATACACCTGAACATCAGCAGGAGAGGACTCTTTAAAGTAGAGACACTACATACTGATATACACCTGAACATCAGCAGGAGAGGACTCTTTAAAGTAGAGACACTACATACTGATATACACCTGAACATCAGCAGGAGAGGACTCTTTAAAGTAGAGACACTACATACTGATATACACCTGAACATCAGCAGGAGAGGACTCTTTAAAGTAGAGACACTACATACTGATATACACCTGAACATCAGCAGGAGAGGACTCTTTAAAGTAGAGGCACTACATACTGATATACACCTGAACATCAGCAGGAAAGGACTCTTTAAAGTAGAGACACTACATACTGATATACACCTGAACATCAGCAGGAGAGGACTCTTTAAAGTAGAGACACTACACACTGATATACACCTGAACATCAGCAGGAGAGGACTCTTTAAAGTAGAGACACTACATACTGATATACACCTGAACATCAGCAGGAGAGGACTCTTTAAAGTAGAGACACTACATACTGATATACACCTGAACATCAGCAGGAGAGGACTCTTTAAAGTAGAGACACTACATACTGATATACACCTGAACATCAGCAGGAGAGGACTCTTTAAAGTAGAGACACTACATACTGATATACACCTGAACATCAGCAGGAGAGGACTCTTTAAAGTAGAGACACTACATACTGATATACACCTGAACATCAGCAGGAGAGGACTCTTTAAAGTAGAGACACTACATACTGATATACACCTGAACATCAGCAGGAGAGGACTCTTAGCTACATCGCCCCCTGGAGTTCGGCCTTAGAGCTGCACTCTTTAAAGCTGCACGGACTGTCACAATAAACACAGCATTATAATTCCAATAAGAGAACTCTTAGCTAGTCCCGATACGGGGCAATGTGCAGTGGCACAGCAGCAAGAGACGACGAGAGGAGGAGACGAAGTGCAAGATATTATAAATAAGTTAACAGTAGAAAAAATTGTGTTTTACAAAAAAATATTATGAATATTCAACGAAAAATAGCGACTTTTAACATCTGTTGAAAATGGTTCTTTCCACTGCTGTAATTATTGATGTGTGTTATTGTTTTGTTGATTCACTGTGTTGTGTTGCCTCTCAGCTGTTCACCACTAAAGCTCAGAGTCTGCTGATGATGACGTCAGTGGCCATGCCCGTCTTCAGCAAGAAGAAGGAAACGGTCCGTGGAACTCTTTTTATCCTTCTGATCATTTTAAAAACTGCACACTTAAGGTGAAAGAGAAAAGCAAGAGGCTTCCAGACTCTATCATGAACTCATTTATCAGAACGGGAGCAAAACAAGACATTTCATTCGTGGAATATAATATATAAGAAATGTATTTTGATTTGATTTTGAACGTGTAAAACAATAATACGAAAAATAATAATAATTATGAAACAAGAGAATTATGATACTTTACAAACTTAAAACAGTATAAAATTGATAAACAAAAATATGATTGACGTTCAAATTATATATAAACAATTATATCATATTATAAATAATTGTATTATATTATACATAGACACATATAAGACTGTATGAAGCGTGAATTAATGTTTGTTTGGGGCCTTTTGGGTTTTGTTAAAAAACTCACTCGTCACCGGCTTGAGCTTCAATATCAGGATCCATGTCATTAGTATCCTCTCAAGAAGTCACAACAGAAAAGAGAATTTGTTGGTATTTTTCAAAAACTCTCAATATTCTGAATTTTTCAAAAATTCTGACTTTTTCAATAACTCTGACTTTTTCAATAACTCTGACTTTTTCAATAACTCTGACTTTTTCAATAACTCTGACTTTTTCTCAAAAATCTCAAAATTCTGACTTTTTAAGAAAATCTCAAAATTATGTCTTTTTCAAAAAATCTTAAAATTCTGACGTTTTTTTTTAAATTCTCAGTCTTTAAAAAAAAACTCTGACTTGTCTTTTAAAATCCTGACTTTTTCTCAAAATTCAGAATTTTTCTCAAAAATCTGTATTTTTCTATGAAAAAAATGCAAAATTCAGACTTTTTCAAAAAAAATCTCAAAAATCTGACTTTCTCTCAAAATTCTGACTTTTTCAATAACTCTGACTTTTTCAATAACTCTGACTTTTTCAATAACTCTGACTTTTTCTCAAAAATCTCAAAATTCTGACTTTTTAAGAAAATCTCAAAATTATGTCTTTTTCAAAAAATCTGAAAATTCAGACTTTCTTTCAAAATTCTGACGTTTTTTTTAAATTCTCAGTCTTTAAAAAAAAACTCTGACTTGTCTTTTAAAATCCTGACTTTTTCTCAAAATTCAGAATTTTTCTCAAAAATCTGTATTTTTCTATGAAAAAAATGCAAAATTCAGACTTTTTCAAAAAAAATCTCAAAAATCTGACTTTCTCTCAAAATTCTGACTTTTTCAAAAATTCTGACTTTTTCAATAACTTTGACTTTTTCAATAACTCTGACTTTTTCTCAAAAATCTCAAAATTCTGACTTTCTCTCAAAATTCTGACTTTTTCAAAAATTCTGACTTTTTCAATAACTTTGACTTTTTCAATAACTCTGACTTTTTCTCAAAAATCTCAAAATTCTGACTTTTTAAGAAAATCTCAAAATTATGTCTTTTTCAAAAAATCTTAAAATTCTGACGTTTTTTTTAAATTCTCAGTCTTTAAAAAAAAACTCTGACTTGTCTT
Source organism: Harpagifer antarcticus (assembly GCA_902827135.1). Lineage (NCBI taxonomy): Eukaryota > Metazoa > Chordata > Actinopteri > Perciformes > Harpagiferidae > Harpagifer > Harpagifer antarcticus. The sequence continues at coordinate 162,767 of CADEHL010001325.1, forward strand.
TTAAAATCCTGACTTTTTCTCAAAATTCAGAATTTTTCTCAAAAATCTGTATTTTTCTAGGAAAAATATGCAAAATTCAGACTTTTTCAAAAAAAATCTCAAAAATCTGACTTTCTCTCAAAATTCTGACTTTTTCAATAACTCTGACTTTTTCAATAACTCTGACTTTTTCAATAACTCTGACTTTTTCAATAACTCTGACTTTTTCTCAAAAATCTCAAAATTCTGACTTTTTAAGAAAATCTCAAAATTATGTCTTTTTCAAAAAATCTGAAAATTCAGACTTTCTTTCAAAATTCTGACGTTTTTTTTAAATTCTCAGTCTTTAAAAAAAAACTCTGACTTGTCTTTTAAAATCCTGACTTTTTCTCAAAATTCAGAATTTTTCTCAAAAATCTGTATTTTTCTATGAAAAAAATGCAAAATTCAGACTTTTTCAAAAAAAATCTCAAAAATCTGACTTTCTCTCAAAATTCTGACTTTTTCAAAAATTCTGACTTTTTCAATAACTTTGACTTTTTCAATAACTCTGACTTTTTCTCAAAAATCTCAAAATTCTGACTTTTTAAGAAAATCTCAAAATTATGTCTTTTTCAAAAAATCTTAAAATTCTGACTTTCTTTAAAAATTCTGACGTTTTTTTTAAAATTCTCAGTCTTTAAAAAAAAACTCTGACTTGTCTTTTAAAATCCTGACTTTTTCTCAAAAGTCTGACTTTTTCTCAAAAATCAAAAAATTTGGACTTTTTCTCAAAAATCTGTTTTTTTCTATGAAAAAAATGCAAAATTCAGATTTTTTCAAAAAAAATCTCAAAAATCTGACTTTCTCTCAATATTCTGAATTTTTATCCAAATCAAATTTTTTTAAATGAGCATGCTTGATGTCTCTCTCCATAGAGGCTGAGTCATCATGTTAATCACATAGCTATCATCTGCCTCAAACAGTCCTGATGCTCTGCTAGGTAATCTCACATCCTGTCATGTTCACAGCTACAGTTGATACCTTTGTTAGCATGCTACTCTCATGCTGGAAGAGGACACTCAGTATACCTTTGTTAGCATGCTGCTCTCATGTTGGACGAGGACACTCAGTGTGTTCACAACAGGTTTATATATAACACACCTTTGATATCACAGTAAAGAAAGAGTGTGTTGTTGTTGTTGTTGTTGTTGTGTGCAGCTGTCTCACGGCATCCTGCTGGGCGTGGTCGGCACAGACATCCCTCTGATGGAGGTGATGAAGCTCGCCCCCAGATACGTGGTGAGATCACTTCTGATTTCTCCACTTCCTGTTGTTATCCACACCTAGGGATCACTTTTCACAATAAAAGCCGACAGAATCACCTCTATTTCAAAATAAAAGCCTTTTGTTACGTCCATTTCACAATAAAGCATTCCTTAAGAAACCGTCCATTTCATAATAAAAGCTTAAAACATGTCTTTGACTTTCTTCCATTTCACAACAGAACGTACTGCTTACTTACATTTCATAAAAAAGTACTTGTTTGACCTTAAAAACAAAACTTAAGCATCCTTTCATTTCACAATAAAAGCTTGCACCATTCATTTAGCTTCCTACCCTTTCACAATAAAGGTCAAGGACATTAACATTTACTGAGCATCCTTATATCCCTCCTCTTCCTCAGCTGGGTCCTCACGGCTACGCCTTCCTCATCACCAACAACGGCTACATCCTGGCTCACCCTGACCTCCGACCTCTGGTGAGTTAAACGTGATCTCTGATTTAAGAAAGACATGTATTTCAAGCAGATTGTCTGAAGGGTTATTTACGTTTTCCTAAAGACGGTAATAAATGTCTCTGTCCGCAGTATAAAGACGGGAAGAAGCTGAAGCCGAAGCCCAACTACAACAGTGTGGACTTGTCCGAGGTGGAGTGGGAGGACACAGAGGAGAAGGTATAGACGATATAACTATGTTGGAATGAAACCCTTCAGAGAGTCATGTTTACTCTAAAGCCCGGACACACCAAGCCCATTTGGGCCGTCGGTGGGCGTCGACACGCCCTACTCAGATTGGTGTGCCCCGCACCGTCGTGTCTATTCAGACGCGCCGACTCCTTTTCGGCCGAAAACCCGCCGGTTCAACATGTCCAATCGGTGGGCTGTCGGCCAAAGGCAGTCGGCAAAAGAAATCCCTCTGATTGGCTGTTCAGGTTCAAGTGAGGGACCCAAACAAACGATTAAGAAGGCAAATGTGAGATGTCATTGAACTCCAGCTCTCGACGGGTTCGGGAAAGCCCCGTGAGCTTCTCGCTGTAGAGGGAAAGTGTTGTTTGTTTATATCACGCAGTCTGTTCTTCTTCTCTCGGTTGTCACGCAGTCTGTCTTCCGGTTAATTATTTTCAATGACGAATACACACTACCGCCGCCTGCTGGTAAGGAGAGGTATTGCCACTCACGCATGCGCAGTTCGTACGTGCTACTTGGCCGTCGGGTGAAGTCTTTGCGGTGTGTTCCAGTGCGACACATGGCCGAGACGTAGAGACACGAGGCGACACCACAGTCGGGGGTCCGTCTGTGTCCGTTGTTTGGGGTCAGCTCGGTGTGTCCGGGCCTCAAGAGGAGGGAACTGGACGGCATATTAAAGCCAGGCGTTCAGGGAAGGGGAAAGTATGAGAGATAAAATGAGATTAAAAATGTAATTACAAATTCACGAGGAAAACACTCGGATATTCTTTCGTAGATTAAAGTAGATTAATTCCAATAAAAAAACTCGTGAGAAAACATAAAAAGGGTTCATTCATAAAAAAGAGGTTATCAGGAAAAGGTTGGAATTGTTCGCTCATGTTAAAATATACATTTCCAGAAAAGCACTCTCGCGAAATGGGGTGTTTTTACGAGACTCAGACGGTAACGTACGAAAATAAATTGCAGGGAAAACCTTAAATATTCTCTGAGATAACAAAAGTATTAATTGTTTTTTGCAAAGATAAGAAAAGTGGTTTCTTAAACAAACATAAATAGTACTTTAGTGAGTTTTACGACTTGTGAACTCACAAAATCTATTTCAGAAGTTTCAGTTTTCTCTGAATATTACCACCTCGCCTTAATCTGTACTTTAATTTTAGAGACTGATCTGACTTTGTGTTCCCCTGGGTCTGTAGCTGAGGACGGCGATGGTGAGAGGAGAGACGGGCAGCATGAGCCTGAGCGTCAGAGCCTCCGTGGACAAAGCGGTGAGGAAAGAATTCAAACAGTTCATTCTAGTTCATCTCTTATTAAATACTTTTACATTAATATACCCTGTTTGTATAAATAACTTGATTCTATTTTTTTTAGAAAAATTATATTTGTGTTGCACTTTTATTTCTTTCATTGATTTTTACTAATTAATTAAGGAAATATTATTATCTTAATAATAATAATAGATTTATTTCGTGAACGCTTTTACAGGTGCTCAAAGTCGCTTTAAGAGATAGTGAAAAGAACAACTAATACATATTATTAGGGCGGTGTTAAGTCGATAGAGACTTGGCTTGGCAACTTTAGTGAGTGTGTTGAAGGTGGTGAGGTGAGTGCACTCTCTGATGGGCTGGGACTGAGTTATTATTATTTTATTTTTATTATTTTAACCTACATTTTTACCTTACCTCTTTTTTATATTCTTAAATTGTGTAACCGTCACGTTAACAATTTCCCCCCTGAGATGAATAAAGTATTTTCATTCTGATTCTATCGTAACTCAAAGACAGTATATTTATGAATTTAATTAGTAATATAGTTCAATTCCATCGCCGCTCATTAATACATCATTTAGACTTTATAGTTTATTAAATATGAGCACACCTGCAGTTCCCCTTCAGGTCAATAGGTGGCGGTAATGCTTTGTTAATGATTCTGCTTATTTCCTGATTGGTCTTCATGTGATTAGAAGCAGTTATTATAAACACCACTGATGTATGTTAACTTAAACAATGTCACTTACATCACACCAGATGGAGAAGCTAACAGAGGCTAACATTAGCATCATGACTTGATCAATATGTTTTCATTAATAAAATACTCCAGATCCAGCTATATATTTATGTTATATGTGTTACACTATGATCATACTTTCCTCCTCGTCCAACAGAAACGTCCTCTGTACCTCATCAACGATTACTTCTACACAAACATCGATGAAACTCCTTTCAGGTGAACCTGCTGGTGGAGATTGTGTTGAGAGTTTAATGATTGATATCTGAACCTGCTCATTTCAAGGATGCTTTAAAGGTTGTATATCAGACTTCTCATATCTACAGTAGATATTTGGAGTACCCGCAGGAAGCTAATCAATGAACTGCTGTGGATGTATGTATATCTATATCAGTTTAATTATATGATACATAATAAGAATATTATCACAGTTATACCTTTCTGAGTACAAGATCTGAGTACTTCTACTTTTACTCAAGTACAAGATCTGAGTACTTCTACTTTTACTCGAGTACAAGATCTGAGTACTTCTACTTTTACTCAAGTACAAGATCTGAGTACTTCTACTTTTACTCGAGTACAAGATCTGAGTACTTCTACTTTACTCAAGTACAAGATCTGAGTACTTCTACTTTTACTCAAGTACAAGATCTGAGTACTTCTACTTTTACTCAAGTACGAGATCTGAGTACTTCTACTTTTACTCAAGTACAAGACCTGAGTACTTCTACTTTTACTCAAGAACAAGATCTGAGTACTTCTACTTTTACTCAAGTATAAGATCTGAGTACTTCTACTTTTACTCAAGTACAAGACCTGAGTACTTCTACTTTTACTCGAGTACAAGATCTGAGTACTTCTACTTTTACTCGAGTACAAGATCTGAGTACTTCTACTTTTACTCAAGAACAAGATCTGAGTACTTCTACTTTTACTCAAGTACAAGACCTGAGTACTTCTACTTTTACTCAAGTACAAGATGTGAGTACTTCTACTTTTACTCAAGTACAAGATCTGAGTACTTCTACTTTTACTCAAGTACAAGATCTGAGTACTTCTACTTTTTCTCGAGTACAAGATCGGAGTACTTCTACTTTTACTCAAGAACAAGATCTGAGTACTTCTACTTTTACTCAAGTACAAGACCTGAGTACTTCTACTTTTACTCAAGAACAAGATCTGAGTACTTCTACTTTTACTCAAGTACAAGATCTGTGTACTTCTACTTTTACTCGAGTACAAGATCTGTGTACATACACTCACATGTGTGATTTCGCCACTAGAGGGCGTCGTTCTCTCACAATTAAAATCTAGACGGTTCTTTGTGTCTGCAGTTTCTCCATGGTGCTGACGGGAGGTAACGGGAAGCTGATGTATTTTGGAAATGTGTCTGTGGAGGAAGGTAGGAAAACACACACACACACACACACACACACACACACACACACACACACACATCCTAGTTTACCCATTTGTAGCCTGGGACTAAAGCTTATTTAATGGCAAATAACAACGCGGTAGATTTTGTGAATAACAGTCAACTATTGTTTATATAGTATAAACATGTATATTTTCTACTCTCTTGTTTATTTCTAGTCTTTTTAATTGTTATTGTGCAACGCCTTTTCTTTTTATGCTGCTGCAACACTAACATTTCCCAAATTGGGATCAATAAAGAACTTCTTATCTTGTCTTAAATACTTCTTATCTTATCTTAAATAGCCCAATATCACAAACACACATGAATAGTCTCAGTCTTACGACATACAACAACCTCATGTTGGAAAAATGTTTGACGATAAAGTTTAAACCTTTGAATCTATGTGTAGAAACCGGATGAAATTCATGACTTTTCCTTTCATGCGTTTAAAAATTAACTTCCTACACAGACTCCGAGGATGCACATCACATGTCCTCTTGAAAGGAAGTCAATATTAAAATATAACTGACGTATTGTTTGTGTTTTTCTCTGCAGGACTGCACGACCTGACCTCCCCCGACCTCAGCATCGCCTCCGAGTGGTACGTCTGAAACTCACGATTAATACAGGACGTTATTTAATTATTATTAAACGCATTATTTAAAAAAATCTAAATAAATACAAAATTAATAATAATAATAATATCATCTCAAATGTATTCTAGAATCTATAAATGCATTATTTTAACTTTTGTATAATTTTATTTTTTTAACAGGATGAGTGAGGGTATAATTAAATTACATTATTACAAGATTTCATGACACCAATACATTAATATTAACTTAAATTAGATAGTACCAATTAATTACATTTCATTTAGCTGACGCTTTTATCCAAAGCGACTTATAATGACCGATTACAGGGACATTCTCCCTGGAGTAACTAAGGACTAAGTGCCTTACTCAAGGGCACACTAGTGCTGGTGTTCCTGGCGGGATTTGAACTCACAACCTTCTGATCTTCACCCCACCTCACTATCCATTAGACCACCACTATCCCATATACTAATACTTCATCCCCACTCGTTTTTTCAAAACAAACAAACAACTGAAAGCCCAAAATAACCATCAACAAAACTTTGTGTACATTGAATTAGAAATGCATTAATTTAACTTATTACATGGTTTAGTTCAGTGGTTCCCAAACTTTTTCTGTCAGGCCCCCCTTTGGAGAAAAAAAAAAGTCGGGCCCCCCCAACACAAATAGTCAGGCTCAGTGGCGGCGCCAGAGACTTCTTTTGGGGGTGCTGTGGGGTAGCTTGACATTTCATAGAGGGTGCTCAAACATTTAACACTCCCCACTCATATACACAACGTACCCGCGACTGTTACAATGAAGGCTCGATATCAGCTCACGGCATATAGGTGTAAACAGGGGTAAAGTGCTATTTTTACAGGTGGTGTGTTGACCTCACATAGGGGGGTCCGGGGGCATGCTCCCCGGGAAGATTTATTTTTAAATGTTGAAGTTGAAAGCATCAATCTGGTGCACTTTGAGAGCAACATGAGAGATCTATGGATACATCTCTCAACACCAGATGAAACAGAACTGTAAACAGATTTACTTTTTCTTTATGGATATTTTACAAATCACCCTTTTAAACGTTATTCTTGTTTTACTGTCATATAGTATTTCATACCTGTTTTTCATTTATTCTCTTATTTTTGTATAACTATAATGATCATATAAACGTGTGCCTCGGAAATAATAGTTTACATTAATGGTGACCAAAACGTTTGAGACCCACTGAGATAACGCTGAGAGTCCTTTAGCTCACTGTCTCTCAGTCTGACAGGAGAGGGCTCTCCTCCACCTTGATGTTGAAAACACTCCTTTTATCCGTTAGCGTAGCTCGCTAGCACCAGAAGCTAACAACTACGATCTCCGGTACCGGTGCGCTCTCTCTCTCGCGCACGCACACAAAATGGCTCGTTCCACACAGAGCCGAGCTTTAATGAAACAGAGACCCAGACGTAATAGTACTGCATCATATTATTTTCGAATCAATAATTTTAATCTTTTTTTTTAATAACCATTTTTCCTTCTGGTCTCTCGCACCTCCCCTGTCATGCCTCTGCGCCCGCCCCACACTTTGGGAACCACTGGTTGAATACTCTATTCTGATTGGTCAATTCAGAACACGTGACACGTTGTTAATCCAGTACAGACAGACCGCTGTCAAGGACGTATTGACCGAAGTCCGGTCGATTGAACTGTATACAGTTTGGCCGACAAGACAAGAGCGACAAGAAAACAGCGGAGAAGTAACAGGGCCTGTGTTCGTCGTCCATAACATACGCCTGCCCATACCATAACCCCACCACCACCATGGGCCACTCGATTCACAACATTACCCTAACCCTAACCCTACCCCTACCCCTACCCCTCACACCAGATACTGCCTGGTTTTCGGACCCCCCCCAGACCCCCCCAATAAAGCAAAACTGCACGTTTCAGAGTGGCCTTTTATGGTGGCCAGCCTAAGGCACACCTGTGCAATACTCATGCTGTCTAATCAGCATCTTGATATGCCACACCTGTGAGGTGGGATGGATTATCTCGGCAAAGGAGAAGTGCTCACTATCACACATTCTTTCAGATTTGTGAACAATATTTGAGAGAAATGGTTATTTTGTGTTTATAGAAAATGTTTTAGATCTTTGAGTTCATCTCATGAGAAATAGGAGCAAAAACAAAAGTGTTGCATTTATATTTATGTTCAGTGTATTTAACTTTTAATATTTTAGTGCTGCATAAAAATGATGTCTAAACAAATTAATCACAAAACAAATGTAGTCGACAAATATTTTCCTTTTGTATTTGTTACTTAAAAATCCAAATAATCCATTTATAATTTCAGACATTATTTAAATAATCTACAATTTACTGTAGAATTTATAAATGCATTATTTTAACTAATAGCCCCAAATAACCATAAAGAAACCTCGTTAAATATATCGTAACATCTACAAGAGAATGCGCAGGATAGTCAAACATCCATTGGTTAAAATCAATTATTAAATGGAATAATTTAAATATAGCTTTCAAAATGTTTGCTGTGTAAAAATGCCGTATAAACAAATCAAGTACAAAACAAATGTTGTGATGTCATAACGATGTTTTGGCTTGTGTAACCATTAGCCAATCAGCAACGAGGGTAACCCCCCCCCCCCCCCCCCACCTTATCACCTGAATCTCCTCCTAGAGCACCATTGAGTTCTTTGTAACCAAATGTCTCTCAGAGGGGCGTGGGGAGGGGCTCCTTATTTTCATCTAAAGTCACAGACAGAGAATCAGCACTTTGGAAACAGGGCTGAAACAGAGGGGATTATGGGTAATGCTGCAATGATCTGTTTGGTGTTTCAGCCAATCAGAGGCAGGCTCTGGATATATCTGAGACCTGTGATATACTGATGATAAACAGTATCATAGGAGACCTTTAATATATTTAATAATTCCTCTCCTCTCAGGACGTACTGTGTGACGGACATCGACCCGAGCTACATGAAGTACTCTCAGCTTCAGGCCGCCATCCGGTACCTTCTGGGGCTCGAGCCGGATATGGAGTGTACGAAACTCTCAGTACAATCATTTCTCTCCATCCCATGAGTTACATGTTTATCATATGGCTGTTATATTACCTGTGAGCAGGCGACGAGGTGTTGCTGCAGCACGTTCTGTTCGACGCGGTGGTGACGGCGCCGATGGAAGCGTACTGGAACGCTCTGATGCTCAACGACAAGTGAGACCTTATATTATTAACAGAGAGGGCAAAAGTACACACATGCTTTACTCAAGTAGAAGTACAGATACTCGTGTTTAAAAATACTTTGGTAAAAGTAGAAGTACTGACTAAAGTTCTTTACTCAAGTAAAAGTAAAGAAGTATGGGCTTAAAAGTACCCATAACTAACTGTTTTTAAGAGTACCTGACCTCACTCCCCCTTTTAACTCTGTGATCTTCAGGGTGGAGCCGGGCGTGGAGACGGCGTTCCTCGGGACTCGCTCCGGCCTTTTGAGGCTCACAAGATACGCCGGAGTGGAGAGCAGGGTAGCAAAGTAAGACCCGTTAGTAAATATCTGACATTTACTGTGGTGTACCATTTAACTTTCTCTCAGAGTTGTCGGTGTTGGACCCTGAAGGCAGCATCTCCCTGCTCCAAAGTTTAGTTCAGCGGGATCATCTCCACATGTTAAGACCACTTATTGTTTCTGAAGTAAAAAGCTAATGTTGGGCTATAAAGGAACTACAGCACAGTCACATGACTTCACGCCACCACCGCTAAGCTAAAGGAGGCTAATGTTGGGCTATAAAGGAATTACAGCACGGTCACATGACTTCACGTCATCACCGCTAAGCTAAAGGAGGCTAATGTTGGGCTATAAAGGAACTACAGCACGGTCACATGACTTCACGTCATCACCGCTAAGCTAAAGGCGGCTAATGTTGGGCTATAAAGGAACTACAGCACGGTCACATGACTTCACGTCACCACCGCTAAGCTAAAGGTGGCTAATGTTGGGCTATAAAGGAACTACAGCACGGTCACATGACTTCTCGTCACCACCGCTAAGCTAAAGGCGGCTAATGTTGGGCTATAAAGGAACTACAGCATGGTCACATGACTTCACGTCATCACCGCTAAGCTAAAGGTGGCTAATGTTGGGCTATAAAGGAACTACAGCACGGTCACATGACTTCACGTCACCACAGCTAAGCTAAAGGTGGCTAATGTTGGGCTATAAAGGAACTACAGCACGGTCACATGACTTCACGTCACCACCGCTAAGCTAAAGGTGGCTAATGTTGGGCTATAAAGGAACTACAGCACGGTCATATGACTTCACGTCACCACCGCTAAGCTAAAGGCGGCTAATGTTGGGCTATAAAGGAACTACAGCACGGTCACATGACTTCACTTCACCACCGTTAAGCTAAAGGCGGCTAATGTTGGGCTATAAAGGAACTACAGCACGGTCACATGACTTCACGTCACCACCGCTAAGCTAAAGGTGGCTAATGTTGGGCTATAAAGGAACTACAGCACGGTCACATGACTTCACGTCACCACCGTTAAGCTAAAGGCGGCTAATGTTGGGCTATAAAGGAACTACAGCACGGTCACATGACTTCACGTCACCACCGCTAAGCTAAAGGTGGCTAATGTTGGGCTATAAAGGAACTACAGCACGGTCACATGACTTCACGTCACCACCGCTAAGCTAAAGGCGGCTAATGTTGGGCTATAAAGGAACTACAGCACGGTCACATGACTTCTCGTCACCACCGCTAAGCTAAAGGCGGCTAATGTTGGGCTATAAAGGAACTACAGCACGGTCACATGACTTCACGTCATCACCGCTAAGCTAAAGGTGGCTAATGTTGGGCTATAAAGGAACTACAGCACGGTCACATGACTTCACGTCACCACCGCTAAGCTAAAGGTGGCTAATGTTGGGCTATAAAGGAACTACAGCACGGTCACATGACTTCACGTCACCACCGCTAAGCTAAAGGTGGCTAATGTTGGGCTATAAAGGAACTACAGCACGGTCACATGACTTCACGTCACCACCGCTAAGCTAAAGGCGGCCAATGTTGGGCTATAAAGGAACTACAGCTCGGTCACATGACTTCACGTCACCACCGCTAAGCTAAAGGCGGCCAATGTTGGGCTATAAAGGAACTACAGCACGGTCACATGACTTCACGTCACCACCGCTAAGCTAAAGGCGGCCAATGTTGGGCTATAAAGGAACTACAGCACGGTCACATGACTTCTCGTCACCACCGCTAAGCTAAAGGTGGCTAATGGTGGGCTATAAAGGAACTACAGCACGGTCACATGACTTCACGTCACCACCGCTAAGCTAAAGGTGGCTAATGTTGGGCTATAAAAGAACTACAGCACGGTCACATGACTTCACGTCACCACCGCTAAGCTAAAGGCGGCTAATGTTGGGCTATAAAGGAACTACAGCACGGTCACATGACTTCACGTAACCACCGCTAAGCTAAAGGTGGCTAATGTTGGGCGTGATCTTGGTTTTAGGACTCATTCCTGCACCACTCTTTACATACTTGCAGGGAAGTTCATTTTAATTCAGTCTGGAGCTACTTATTTACTTAGACACACCACATGCTTGTATCCTTCTGTCACTTACCAGACCAGGACTATTAATTGTGTTTTTGTGTATGTTTTCTGAACTCCCCCTGACAGGCAGTTTCTGACGGCAGCTGATAAAGCCAACCTGTTCACCATGGATCACTTCCCGCTGTGGTACCGGCTCGCCGTGGAAAACACTCCCGGAAGCTTCTACTATTACCCAGTCAACGACAAAGGTTCACCATCTCATAATCAGCAGTGGGAGAAGTATTCAGATACTTTACTTCAGTGATAGTACCAATACATTACTGTCAAAATGAAATGGACCAATCTGCACAATGACTTCTTTTACTTTTGTTACTTTAGCTATATTTTGATGAGAATACTTTTCTACTTTTATTTGAGTAACATTTTGAATGCAGGACTTTTACTGTAACAGAGTATTCCAACACTCTGGCACTTCTACTTTTACTCAAGTACTAGATCTGAGTACTTCTACTTTTACTCAAGTACAAGACCTGAATACTTCTACTTTTACTCAAGTACTAGATCTGAGTACTTCTACTTTTACTCAAGTACAAGATCTGAGTACTTCTACTTTTACTCAAATACAAGATCTGAATACTTCTACTTTTACTCAAGTACTAGATCTGAGTACTTCTACTTTTACTCAAGTACAAGACCTGAGTACTTCTACTTTTACTCAAGTACTTGATCTGAGTACTTCTACTTTTACTAAGTACTAGATCTGAGTACTTCTACTTTTACTCAAGTACAAGATCTGAATACTTCTACTTTGACTCAAGTACTAGATCTGAGCACTTCTACCTTTACTCAAGTACAAGACCTGAATACTTCTACTTTTACTCAAGTACTAGATCTGAGTACTTCTACTTTTACTCAAGTACAAGATCTGAATACTTCTACTTTTACTCAAGTACTAGATCTGAGTACTTCTACTTTTACTCAAGTACAAGACCTGAATACTTCTACTTTTACTCAAGTACAAGATCTGAATACTTCTACTTTTACTCAAGTACTAGATCTGAGTACTTCTACTTTTACTAAGTACTAGATCTGAGTACTTCTACTTTTACTCAAGTACAAGATCTGAATACTTCTACTTTGACTCAAGTACTAGATCTGAGCACTTCTACCTTTACTCAAGTACAAGACCTGAATACTTCTACCTTTACTCAAGTACTAGATCTGAGTACTTCTACTTTTACTCAAGTACAAGATCTGAATACTTCTACTTTTACTCAAGTACTAGATCTGAGTACTTCTACTTTTACTCAAGTACAAGACCTGAATACTTCTACTTTTACTCAAGTACAAGATCTGAATACTTCTACTTTTACTCAAGTACTAGATCTGAGTACTTCTACTTTTACTCAAGTACAAGATCTGAATACTTCTACTTTTACTCAAGTACTAGATCTGAGTACTTCTACTTTTACTCAAGTACAAGACCTGAATACTTCTACTTTTACTCAAGTACAAGATCTGAGTACTTCTACTTTTACTCAAGTACTAGATCTGAGTACTTCTACTTTTACTCAAGTACAAGATCTGAGTACTTCTACTTTTACTCAAGTACTAGATCTGAGTACTTCTTCCACCTCTCTTCTTTCATGTCATAAAGAGTTAGTCCACTAGTTTCACTTTTTAGAGAAGAAGTAGCTAAATTATAATTGGAGTGCATTAGAAGTATAAAGCAGCATTACATGGAAATAGTCAAGTATCTCAAACATTACTTAAGTACAGTACTTGATCAAATGTACTTAGTTACTTCCACCTCTGCTCATTATGTACTTACTGCAGTATCAGCAGAATCTTTATTACCAGCTGACACTCAATCGGTGTTTCCCTACAGGAGTGAAATACGTGATCGCGGTGACGTCAGCGACCATCTCCTCTGAAGGGAAGACGGCCATAGCTGGAGGTGAGTCTCTATTTCATTATTATTCTAAAGCTGTGATTTGTATCTTGTTCGTGGGACGTCATGGAAATACAGAAGCCCTGAGAGGCAAGTGAGAGGTTTGTGTGTTTCCTGTGTATCAGTTAAGATCATGGGGTCAAATAAGCGTTCTACTTTTCTTGAAGTTATTTTATTATCTTTGGTTGTGTACGTAAACTAGAAAGCTGGAAATCACAATCCAGTGTCCTTATCAACAGCAGCCTGGGAACAGGTTGCATGTAGGGTATTATAAAGCTTCACTGAAAGACACAACAACAGTGTTGATCCAGTGACTAACCCTGCAGCAGCTGAAGGCCTTCCTCCACATAGTGTGTATTCAGAGTTCATGGAGTCTCCGGAGGCAAGTCATTGAATTCATTGATCTGAGTCTCAGGGTGCTCATCCCTCATTGTGATGTTGGAGTCTGGCAGGTCCTTGAGGGTTTTTAAGGACATGAGAAGAATAGAAAATACAGGGTTGTTGGAGCGAAACTCCCTCTGGAGGGAACACAGGGATTTTAGCCTTTGCAGACCATTTACATGCACTAAAACCTACAGAACACACTCAATTTCATCGCGGGCCACATTAGGGCCGGTTGTAACTACTACATATATAAATATATAATATATATATATAAAATATTGTATTACATTACATTATTGCCTCTGAATGGGATTATTATCGGATAGGGTAACTAACTACGTTTGCAAGTCTCTTCAGTGCGCAAACGAGATGCATTGTGGGACATGTAGTTTATGGGCCACCTGCTTCAGTGGCATGTAACCGTATAATAAACGTATTATATTCTTTGCAAGCTCTTGCGGGGCCACATCAAATGAAGTCGCGGGCCGGATTTGGCCCCCGGGCCTTGGGTTTGACACCCCTGCACTAGAGGAAGGGGAAACCCTAAAAAGCAGAATAGGCAATCTCTCTAAACCAAAATATGGCTGATGTCTGTAAACACGTGTTGTTGAATGATCAGGTGGTTTCTCTTAATCTCAGACAGAGCTGCAAAGATACGTCAATCACCAGAAACATGATGGACCTCGATGTCAGCACCTGAGTCATTCATAAATGCTGTTTTCAGCCTCTCAAATATCGAAATGTCCTAAGCTTTATATCATATTAAATGTAATATCTTTGAGCTTTGAACTCATTTCACTCACATTTAAAGACGTCACCTTGGATTCAGGCAGATGGTCATTTTCACTATTTTCTGAACATTTATAAACCAAGATTAATAACCTTAAGATGCAGCTCTTATCTCTGGCAATGTGGAGTCCTTTATTGTGTCTGGTGAGTATGACTTCTTTTGAAATGGTTTGATGAATGGTGTTTCCAGGCTGGTGTTTTGGTGTCATATTGAATAAGAAAGAAGTCCAGGATAATTAGATAAATATAGAGTTTATTATCTTCCGCCTGATTTACAGTCCTTGAGTTGAGTTTGAGACATGTGCTTATCACAGAAAGAAAGAGGGACAAATACATGAAGACATCTGGATATTGCAGTCAAGGTGCATCACACGTTCACTCTGCTGTGTTCGAGGTGCATCACACGTTCACTCTGCTGTGTTCAAGGTGCATCACACGTTCACTCTGCTGTGTTCAAGGTGCATCACACGTTCACTCTGCTGTGTTCAAGGTGCATCACACGTTCACTCTGCTGTGTTCGAGGTGCATCACACGTTCACTCTGCTGTGTTCAAGGTGCATCACACGTTCACTCTGCTGTGTTCAAGGTGCATCACATGTGCACTCTGCTGTGTTCGAGGTGCATCACACGTTCACTCTGCTGTGTTCAAGGTGCATCACACGTTCACTCTGCTGTGTTCAAGGTGCATCACACGTTCACTCTGCTGTGTTCAAGGTGCATCACACGTTCACTCTGCTGTGTTCAAGGTGCATCACGCGTTCACTCTGCTGTGTTCAAGGTGCATCACACGTTCACTCTGCTGTGTTCGAGGTGCATCACACGTTCACTCTGCTGTGTTCAAGGTGCATCACACGTTCACTCTGCTGTGTTCAAGGTGCATCACACGTTCACTCTGCTGTGTTCAGGTGCATCACACGTTCACTCTGCTGTGTTCGAGGTGCATCACACGTTCACTCTGCTGTGTTCAAGGTGCATCACACGTTCACTCTGCTGTGTTTCGAGGTGCATCACAGTTGCACTCTGCTGTGTTCGAGGTGCATCACACGTTCACTCTGCTGTGTCAAGGTGCATCACACGTTCACTCTGCTGTGTTCAAGGTGCATCACGCGTTCAACTCTGCTGTGTTCAAGGTGCATCACGCGTTCAATCTGCTGTGTTCGAGTGCTCCACCTTTCGAGGTGCATCACGCGTTCACTCTGCTGTGTTCGAGGTGCATCACGCGTGCACTCTGCTGTGTTCGAGGTGCATCACACGTTCACTCTGCTGTGTTCGAGGTGCATCACACGTTCACTCTGCTGTGTTCGAGGTGCATCACACGTTCACTCTGCTGTGTTCAAGGTGCATCACACGTTCACTCTGCTGTGTTCAAGGTGCATCACACGTTCACTCTGCTGTGTTCAAGGTGCATCACACGTTCACTCTGCTGTGTTCAAGGTGCATCACACGTTCACTCTGCTGTGTTCGAGGTGCATCACACGTTCACTCTGCTGTGTTCGAGGTGCATCACACGTTCACTCTGCTGTGTTCAAGGTGCATCACACGTTCACTCTGCTGTGTTGGGAAGAATTGTCCTCATAACTTGTGCTGGATTTAAGGTGTTGCAGTTCAATGCTCGCCCTGTAGGTGGCAGTACAGCTCAAATGTTGTTTGAATGCATTTGACCTCAGTGGTGTTGAAACAGCAGGCCTCTAACATGGTTAAAGTGTCTGATATCTAGAGGGAATTCAACTGGGCATCCTCCTACCAGAGGAATGACTATTTCCCAAGTGGAGATGTAACATATAAAATAACATATCAGAAGAAAACGGAGACAAGTCACATTTCACAGATTCACAATCACATTTCTTTGGCTCAAACCAAAAAGGAGGTTTTGTATGTGTCTAGAGGACTAAGGGAAGTCAAGGTGCAGAAGTGCATGAGCAGCTTCAGAGGAGTTTAAAAGCTGCAGCGGGGGAATAACAATTCACAGAGCATCCATACATTAAAGGAAGTGCTGCGGCATTCTCTCAATACAGTTCACTCCATTAGCCTCTCTCTCTCAGAGCTGCAGGGTTCCCCCTCCAGACAGAGTGTCCTCCAACCCAGTATAGATTCAACCACTCCCAGTCCTGCATCAGGCAGCTCTTCGTGACTGCGTCATGGATGTATACAGAGATGGTGCCCATGTTAACAACGCTAACGTTATATCACAGCTACTCTAGCTTGGGACAAAGTCCTCTGACAGTGTAGAGTCACGAAGTACATTTACTCAAATACATGGTTCTGTACAAAGCTTGACAAACCAACAACGAGCTATTATAAGCTACATATTGGTTTCTAGATTGTTATTCTTAAATCCATGGTGAATTAATATGAAACAAATTGCCTGACTGTGATCTTCTTTCATTTTAAAAACGCACTTAATACCATTTACTTTGAAAACGATGCTCTATGAAGTCTGAAATTCATCTTAAGTGGTTTGAATACTCCTAAATCACGCTCTGATGCTGTGTCAATACACATTCATCATGTGGAAATGGGCGTGGTTCAATCTAAACTGGGTTGGAGAAACGATAGACGCCTCCTGGAAGAATCAGGAAACAGACAGAAGCAGCGGATCGGAAGCT